>OY740786.1:2403572-2541072 GCA_963514005.1 Raja brachyura
GTTAGGTCGCACTCATCGCATAGAGTTGCATGCTGGTGGGACAGGCCGGCCCTTAACTTCTCCTCTTTCGACTTTCGTCTTTTCAATTTTCTTCTTTCGCACTTTGTTCCCTTTCACACACTGTATATATCTCACGCTTCCCTCTCTGTCATTATCTATTCTCTCTCCTATCCTTGTTCATTATTATTTAAAAAAATAAGAAGCTGCACATAAAATGTCATAAGTCAATGTATATTTGGCAAATTCCTGTACTTACTTCTAATCACCATATAAACCATATAACAATTACAGCACGGAAACAGGCGCTCTCGGCCCTTCCGGTCCGTTTAGTTTCCCCTAGTAAAATAATAATAAATTCCCCTAATAAAATAAAATTAAAAAAATTATAAAAACAGCATCTGCAGTTCCTGCCTACTACTGAACTAAACTGAAAATCCTCCAACCCCCCTCCCCCCCATCCCCCTCCCCCCCTCCCCCCTCCCCCCCCTCCCCTCCTCCCCCCCATCCCCCTCCCCCTCTCCCCTCCCACTCCCCTCCCCCCTCTCCCCCCCCTCCCCCCCTCCCCCCCATCCCCCTCCCCTCCCCCCCACCCCCCCATCCCCCTCCCCTCCCCCCATCTCCCCCATCCCCCTCCCCCCCTCCCCTCCCCCCCTCCCCACCCCTCCTCCCCCCCATCCCCCTCCCCCCTCCCCTCCCCCCCTCCACTCCCCTCCCCCCTCTCCCCCCCCCTCCCCCCCCTCCCCCCCATCCCCCTCCCCCCCTCCCCTCCCCCCCTCCACTCCCCTCCCCCCTCCCCTCCTCCCCCCCATCCCCCTCCCCCTCTCCCCTCCCCCCCTCCACTCCCCTCCACTCCCCTCCCCCCTCCCCCCCCTCCCCTCCTCCCCCCCATCCCCCTCCCCCCCTCCACTCCCCTCCACTCCCCTCCCCCCTCCCCCCCCTCCCCTCCTCCCCCCCATCCCCCTCCCCCTCTCCCCTCCCCCCCTCCCCTCCCCCCCCCTCCCCCCTCTCCCCCCCCCCTCCCCCCTCTCCCCCCCCCCTCCCCCCTCCCCCCCTCCCCCCCATCCCCCTCCCCCCCTCTCCCCCCCTCCCCCCTCCACTCCCCTCCCCCCTCTCCCCCCCCCCTCCCCCCCCTCCCCCCCTCCCCCCCATCCCCCTCCCCCCTCCCCTCCTCCCCCCCATCCCCCTCCCCCTCTCCCCTCCCCCCCTCCCCTCCCCTCCCCCCTCCCCCCCTCCCCCCCCTCCCCTCCTCCCCCCCATCCCCCTCCCCCTCTCCCCTCCCCCCCTCCACTCCCCTCCCCCCTCTCCCCCCCTCCCCCCCCCCCCTCCCCTCCCCTCCCCCCTCTCCCCCCCCACCCCCCCCCTCCCCCACCCTCCCCCCCCTCCCCCCCATCCCCCTCCCCCTCTCCCCTCCCCCCCATCCCCCTCCCCCCCTCCCCTCCCCCCCTCCACTCCCCTCCCCCCTCCCCCCCCTCCCCTCCTCCCCCCCATCCCCCTCCCCCTCTCCCCTCCCCCCTCCACTCCCCTCCCCTCCCCCCCCCTCCCCCCCCTCCCCTCCCCTCCCCCTTCTCCCCCCCCACCCCCCCCCCCTCCCCCACCCTCCCCCCCCCCCTCCCCCCCTCCCCCCCTCCCCCCAGAAAGACCCCCAATGCCCATCAAGATGCTTAACCATGTTCAGGACAACGTATTGGGTTAATAAGGCGAAGAACATTCTAGCGCTTAAAGGAAAAACAATTAATCATGGGCTATTAACAATGATGTTTCTCCGAATGAAACTAGGGCAAGTTACTGAGCCGAAACGCATGAAGACTGTAACAAATGCGCGGAAAGAAAACAGCACAATCTTCCCATTCATGATTCCGCGTGTGGGAACATTCATGAGAAAGATTTCTTCCCTCAATATCAACACGATGAAGGAGCTAGCTATCTGATTCAGGAAACATTCTGGAGTCCCGGCCCCAATCAGTGCCAATTGTGCCAAAGCAAGAATGTTTGGGAGCTTCAAGTCCTTGGGGTTAATATTCCCAACGGTTAATATTCCCAACGATCTTTTATCGTCACGATGTGTGTAGTTTAGTTGAGAGATACAGCGCAGAAACAGGCCCTTCAGCCCACCGAGCCCGCACCGACCACCTCCCACACGTGTAGGTTTGTAGGTTAATTGGCTTGGTATAAATGTAAAAAGTGTCCCTCGTGTCTGTAGGATAGTGTTAATGTGTGGGGATCGCTGGTCGGCGCGGACCCGGTGGCCGAAGGGCCTGTTTCCCCGCTGTGTGTCTAAACTAAACTTACACAATCCTACACACACACACACACACACACACACACACACACACACACACACACACACACACACACACACACACACACACACACACACACACACACACACACACACACACACACACACACACACACACACACACACACACACCATTTTACAATGATACCAGGCCAATGGACCTATAAGCCTGCACGTCTTTGGAGAGTGGGAGGAAACCAGAGCACCCGGAGAAAACCCTCGCAGGTCAGTCATGATTGAATGGCGGAGTAAGTTTTTAGATTAGTTCAGAGATTCAACGTGAAAACAAGCCCTTCAGCCCACAGAGTCTGCACTGATCAGCAATCCCCTTGAACATATGAACACTGTCAAAATTTATAACAAGAGGAATCGAATATAGGAGCAAAGAGGTCCTTCTGCAGTTGTACAGAGCCCTGGTGAGACCACACCTGAAGTATTGTGTGCAGTTTTGGTCCACTAATTTGAGGAAGGACATTCTTGCTATTGAGGGAGTGCAGCGTAGGTTCACCAGGTTAATTCCCGGGATGGCGAGACTGTCATATGCTAAGAGAATGGAGCGGCTGGGCTTGTACACTCAGAAGGATGAGAGGGGATCTCATCAAAACATATAAGATTGTTAAGGGCTTCGACACACTAGAGGCAGGAAACATGTTCCCGATGTTGGGGGAGTCCAGAACCAGGGGCCACAGTTTAAGAATAAGGGGTAAGCCATTTAGAACGGAGACGAGGAAACACTTTTTCTCACAGAGAGTTGTGAGTCTGTGGAATTCTCTGCCTCAGAGGGCGGTGGAGGCCGGTTCTCTGGATGCTTTCAAGAGAGAGCTAGATAGGGCTCTTAAAGATAGCGGAGTCAGGGGATATGGGGAGAAGGCAGGAACGGGGTACTGATTGGGGATGATCAGCCATGGTCATATTGAATGGTGGTGCTGGCTCGAAGGGCCGAATGACCTCCTCCTGCACCTATTGTCCATTGTCTGTCCTACACACACCCGGGATGATTTACAATGACCATATAACAACCATATAACAATTACAGCACGGAAACAGGCCTTCTCGGCCCTTCCAGTCCGTGCCGACCATTCATTTTCCCCTAGTCCCATCTACCTGCACTCAGACCATACCCCTCCATTCCCTTCCCGTCCATATACCTATCCACTTTACTTTTAAATGTTAAAATCGATCCTGCCTCCACCACTTCTGCTGGAAGATCATTCCACACAGCCACCACTCTCTGAGTAAAGAAGTTCCCCCTCATGTTACCCCTAAACTTCTGTCCCTTAATTCTCATGTCATGCCCTCTTGTTTGAATCTTTCCTACCCTCAATGGGAAAAGCTTATCCACGTCAACTCTGTCTATCCCTTTCATCATTTTAAAGACTTCAATCAAGTCCCCCCTTAACCTTCTGCGCTCCAAAGAATAAAGACCTAACTTGTTCAACCTTTCTCTGTAACTTAGTTCAACTTTTCAACTTTTCAACTGTTCAACTTTTCTCTGTAACATAATATGGTCGAGTTCTTCATTAGGACCATAATATGGTTGAGTTCTTCATTAGGATGGAGAGTGACATTATTAATTCAGAAACAATGGTTCTGAACTTAAGGAAAGGTAACTTTGAGGGTATGAGACGTGAATTGGCCAAGATTGACTGGCAATCAATTCTAAAAGGGTTGACGGTGGATACGCAATGGAAGACATTTAAGGACTGCATGGATGAACTACAAAAAATGTTCATCCCAGTTTGGCAAAAGAATAGATCAGGGAAGTGCATCCGTGGATAACAAGGGAAATCAGGGATAGTATCAAAGCAAAGGATGATGCGTACAAAGTAGCCAGAAAAAGCAGCATACCAGAGGACTGGGAGAAATTCAGAGACCAGCAGAGAAGGACAAAGGGCTTGATTAGGAAAGGAAAAATAGATTATGAAAGAAAACTGGCAGGGAACATAAAAACTGACTGCAAAAGTTTTTATAGATATGTGAAGAGAAAGAGATTCGTTAAAACAAATGTAGGTCCCTTGCAGTCAGAAACAGATGAGTTGATCATGGGGAACAAGGATATGGCGGACCAACTGAATAACTACTTTGGTTCCGTCTTCACTAAGGAAGACATAAATAATCTGCCGGAAATAGCAGGAGGCCGGGGGTCAAAGGAGGATTTGAGTGAAATCCAGGTTAGTCGGGAAGTGGTGTTGGGTAAATTGAATGGATTAAAGGCCGATAAATCCCCAGGGCCAGATAGGCTGCATCCCAGAGTACTTAAGGAAGTAGCTCCGGAAATAGTGGATGCATTAGTGATAATCTTTCAAAACTCTTTAGATTCTGGAGTAGTTCCTGAGGATTGGCGGGTAGCAAACGTAGCACCTCTTTTTAAGAAGGGTGGGAGAGAAAAAACGGGGAATTACAGACCAGTTAGTCTAACATCGGTAGTGGGGAAACTGCTAGAGTCAGTTATTAAAGATGGGATAGCAGCACATTTGGAAAGTGGTGCATTCATTGGACAAAGCCAGCATGGATTTATGAAAGGTAAATCATGTCTGACGAATCTTGTGGAATTTTTCGAGGATGTAACTAGTAGCGTGGATAGGGGAGAACCAGTGGATGTGGTGTATCTGGACTTCCAGAAGGCTTTCGACAAGGTCCCACATAAGCGATTGGTATATAAACTTAAAGCATATGGCATTGGGGGTTCAGTATTGATGTGGATAGGGAACTGGCTGGCAGACAGGAAGCAAAGAGTAGGAGTAAACGGGTCGTTTTCACAATGGCAGGCAGTGAATAGTGGGGTACCGCAAGGCTCAGTGCTGGGACCCCAGCTATTTACAATATACATTAATGATCTGGATGAGGGAATTGAAGGCAATATCTCCGAGTTTGCGGATGACACTAAGCTGGGGGGCAGTGTTAGCTGTGAGGAGGATGCTAGGAGACTGCAAGGTGACTTGGATAGGCTGGGTGAGTGGGCAAATGTTTGGCAGATGCAGTATAATGTGGATAAATGTGAGGTTATCCACTTTGGTGGCAAAAATAGGAAAACGGACTATTATCTAAGGAGGCCGATTAGGAAAAGGGGAGATGCAGCGTGACCTGGGTGTCATGGTACACCAGTCATTGAAAGTAGGCATGCAGGTGCAGCAGGCAGTGAAGAAAGCGAATGGTATGTTAGCTTTCATAGCAAAAGGATTTGAGTATAGGAGCAGGGAGGTTCTATTTCAGTTGTATAGGGTCTTGGTAAGACCACACCTGGAGTATTGCGTACAGTTCTGATCTCCAAATCTGAGGAAGGACATTATTGCCATAGAGGGACTGCAGAGAAGGTTCACCAGACTGATTCCTGGGATGTCAGGACTGTCTCATGAACAAAGACTGCATAGACTCGGTTTATACTCTCTAGAATTTAGGAGATTGAGAGGCGATCTTATAGAAACTTACAAAATTCTTAAGGGGTTGGACAGGCTAGATGCAGGAAGATTGTTCCCGATGTTGGGGAGGTCCAGGTCAAGGGGTCACAGCTTAAGGATAAGGGGGAAATCCTTTAAGACCGAGATGAGAAAGACTTTTTTCACACAGAGAGTGGTGAGTCTCTGGAACTCTCTGCCACAGAGGGTAGTTGAGGCCAGTTCATTGGCTATATTTAAGAGGGAGTTAGATGTGGCCCTTGTGGCTAAGGGGATCAGAGGGTATGGAGAGAAGGCAGGTACGGGATACTGAGTTGGATGATCAGCCATGATCATATTGAATGGCGGTGCAGGCTCGAAGGGCCGAATGGCCTACTCCTGCACCTAATTTCTATGTTTCTATGTTTTGTTGCTGGAACCCAGGCAACATTCTAGTAAATCTCCTCTGTACTCTCTCTATTTTGTTGACATCCAATGAAGGCCAATTAATCTGCAAACCTGTGCATCTTTGGAGTACCGAAGAGTAGCACGGGAGGAAACTGAAGATCTCGAAGAAAATCTACCCATGTCACAGGGAGAACGTACAAACTCCGTGCAGACAGCACCCATGGTCAGGATCGAACCCGGGGCTCTGGCGCTGTGTAAGGACTTGTCTCTGCGCTCCATGAGTCTTTGGCTCTCTAACACAGTCCAGCTCCCTCTGACAATCAGTGTATGTGTATTTTCTGCAACTTGTCCTTGTGTTGGGTAATGCAGTGAAGTGGTGTCACCAGTGCACACACAGGTCACATCGCTGGGCTTCTACTGGCTGGCTACCGCTGGCCTGAGTGTGTTTATCTCTTGTTTAGTTTGTTCACTACGAGTTGGCCAACGTTGTTTTTCAATCCTTGACCCTTGTTGGTGACCCTCAGAGATCGAGCACATGCTTCCCCCAAAATAAGCCCAGTATGTTGTGTAGAAACATTCGGAGCTCTGGATAAACTGGAGTCGGCATTGGCCGACGCGATCATCCCAGCCGCCAAACGCGTCGACTCCCCCTTCCCATTCCCACACAGACCTCTCTGTGCTGGGCCTCCTCCACTGTCAGAGTGCAAATTGGAGGAGGCCCAGGACAGATTGAGTCGGCACGGTGGCGCAGCGGTAGAGTTGCTGCCTCACAGCGCCACAGGAATCACAATCACAACAATACTTAATAAGCCAAGTGTGGTTTCGCAACATACGAGGAATTTCATTTACCAAGTCAGGCATACAAATAAAAAGCAACGGAACGCACAAACACATTTATAGAAAACATAGAAACATAGAAATGAGGTGCAGGAGTAGGCCATTCGGCCCTTCGAGCCTGCACCGCCATTCAATGTGATCATGGCTGATCATCCAACTCAGTATCCCGTACCTGCCTTCTCTCCATAACCCCTGATTCCTTTAGCCACAAGGGCCACATCTAACTCCCTCTTAAATATAGCCAATGAACTGGCCTCAACTACCTTGTGTGGCAGAGAATTCCAGAGACTCACCACTCTCTGTGTAAAGAATGTTTTCCTCATCTCGGTCCTAAAGGAATTCCCCCTTATCCTTAGACTGTGACCCCTTGTTCTGGACTCCCCCAACATCGGGAACAATCTTCCTGCATCTAGCTTGTCCAACCCCTTAAGGATTTTGTAAGTTTCTATAAGATCCCCCCCCAATCTTCTAAATTCCAGCGAGTACAAGCCGAGTCTATCCAATCTTTCCTCATATGAAAGTCCTGACATCCCAGGAATCAGTCTGGTGAATCTTCTCTGTACCCCCTCTATGGCAAGGATGTCTTTCCTCAGATTTGTAGACCAAAACTGTATGCAATACTCCAGGCGTGGCCTCACCAAAATGATTTTAACATAAACATCCACCACAGTGACTCCTCCACATTCCTCACTGTGATGGAAGGCGAAAAAAATGTTCAAATGACTTCCCTTCTTTGCTCTCCCGCGGACGGGGGCCTCGGGCCCTCCGTTGACGGGGCGATCTTGACTCCCGTAGTCGCCGGCGTTTGGGGCCTCCGCGTCAGGGCGATCAGCTCCTGCATCGGTGGGATGTCAGCTTTCACTCTCGGGGCGATCGGACCCCGGGTCGGGGCTGGTCGAGCCTCTATGTTCGTCGGAGCCCCTGACCCGGCCTCTCCCGAGACTGCGAGCTCACGATGGTAAGTCCCTGGCAAGGGATTGTCTCTGATATTAAGTCCACGCCCCGCGATTGTGCCCAAGGTAAGTCTGCAAGGAGGCCTCCAACTCCATCGATGGTAGGCCGCAGATCGACCGGAGAATGCGATCCGGAAAGAAACTGGAAAAAAAGTTTCCCCCTCCCCCACCACACCCCCCTCCCCCTCCACCCCACATAAAACAAACTGGAGAACATTTACACAAACTGATAAAAACCACCAAAAATTAAAAAAAATACAAAAAAACAAATAGACTGTTGGCGGGGATGCCAATCGTTTGGTGCCCCCTGATGGTCATCCGTGACCCTGACTACTGCCGCTGTCTGTACGGAGTTGGTACGTTCTCCCCGTGACTGCCTGGGTTTTCCCCGGGTGCTCCAGTTTCCTTCCACACTCCAAAGACGTACAGGTTTGTAGGTTAATTGGCTTAATTGGTAAAATTGTGAAATGTCCCTAGGCGGTGGAATGATGCTCGTGTATGCGGTGGTCGCTTTGCGGCGCGGACTCGGTGGGCCGAAGGGTCTGATTCCGTGCTGTATGTCTCTAAGACACTAAGACACCTCATATTTCGCTTGGGCAGGTTGTAACCCAGCAGTATAAATATTGATTTCTCTAATTTTAAGTAAACCTTGATTTTTCTCTCTCTGTCCCTCTCCCCCACCTCGGTTGTCCTGCCAGTTCCACCGTTCGCATCTATATATCCCTTCTTTATCACCTCTTCCCCAGCCAACAATGGACCATTGTGGGCTCCACCGCCCTTGGTCATCACTGCCGGTTCTGATTTCTACTGCACCTTTTCATACCTCTCGTTTCCCTTTTCCGCTGTCTCTCAGTCTGAAGAAGGGTCTCGACCTAAAATGCCACCTATTCCTTTTCTCCAGAGACGGTGCCTGACCCGCTGAGTTACTCCAGCTTTTTGTGTCTCTGGGGCCCTAGTGAGGCCACACCTGGAGTATTGTGACAGTTTTGGTCCCCTAATTTGAGGAAGGACATCCTTGCTATTGAGGGAGTGCAGCGTAGGTTCACCAGATTAATTCCCGGGATGGCGGGACTGTCATATGCTGAGAGAATGGAGCGGCTGGGCTTGTACACTCTGGGGTTTAGAAGGATGAGAGGCTATCTTATTGAAATATATAAGATTATTGAGGATTTGGACGCGCTAGAGGCAGGAAACATGTTCCCGATGTTGGGGGAGTCCAGAACCAGGGGCCACAGTTTAAGAATAAGGGGTAAGCCATTTAGAACGGAGACGAGGAAACACTTTTTCACACAGAGAGTTGTGAGTCTGTGGAATTCTCTGCCTCAGAGGGCGGTGGAGGCCGGTTCTCTGGATGCTTTCAAGAGAGAGCTAGATAGGGCTCTTAAAGATAGTGGAGTCAGGGGATATGGGGAGAAGGCAGGAACGGGGTACTGATTGGGGATGATCAGCCGTGATCACACATTGAATGGCGGTGCTGGCTCGAAGGGCCGAATGGCCTCCTCCTGCACCTATTGTCTATTGTCTATCTGCAGACAGCAAATCACCTGTTTCACAAACCCATGAAGTGTACTTGGGAAACTTTAGTTTAGTTAAGTTTATTGTCACGTGTACTGAGGTACAGTGAGAATATCTGTTGTTGCGTGCTATCCAGTGATCAGCAAGACTATACATGATTATAAACGAGCCGTCCTCAGCGTGCAGAGACAGGATAAAGGGAATTACGTTTAGCGCAAGATAAAGTCCAGTAGAGTCCGATTAAAGATAGTCCCCAATGACGTATATGGTGGAGGAGTGTGTAGGATGGAACTACAGACGCTGGTTTACACCGAAGATGGACACAAAATGCTGGAGTAACTCTGCGGGTCAGGCAGCATCTCTGAATAAAGGAAATAGGCGACGTTTCGGGTCGAGACCCTTCTTCAGACTGATGTGGGGGGGGGGGTGGGAAGAAGAAAGGAAGAGGCGGAGACAGTGGGCTGTGGGAGAGCTGGGAAGGGGAGGGGAAAGAGGGAGAAAGCAGGGACTATCTGAAATTGTCCCGAGTGCGTGTAGGATAGTGTTAGTGTCGCCCGTGCAGACAAAGAAGGGTCTAGATGTGAAACGTCACCTGTTTCTTTTCTTCAGGGATGCTGCCCGACTCGTTTAGTTGCTGCGCCATTTTGTGTCTACCTTAGATGGCGGAGGAATATGGGCCAAATGCAGGCAGGTGGGATATGCGTAGATGGGGCATGTTGGTCAGCATGGGCAAGATGGGCCGAAGGACCATACGACTATGACTCCTAGGTGTGGATTAATATTCCTTATTCCCACCACCCCCTCCCCCCCCAAACCATCTAGATTGATACTTAGCTTAGCTTAATTTAGAGATACAGCTGGGGAAACGGCCCTTCAGCCCATCGAGTTCGCACCGACAACACTAATGCTATCCCGCACACATTAGGGTCAATTTTACAATTTTACCAAAGCCAATTAACCTACAAACCTGTACGTTTTTAGAGTGTGGGAGGAAACCGGAGCACCCTGAGAAAACCCACGCAGGTCATGGGGGGATCGTGCAAACTCCGTACAGACAGCACCCGTAGTCGGGATCGAACCCTGGTTGCTGGCGCTGCAAGCCCTGTGAGGCAGCGACTCTACCGCTGCGCCCACTGATACTCACGTGAATGGGGAAGTAGTCCCGAAAGTAGGCCCACAAACTCAGGCTGCGGACGTGGCGGAAGCTGCGGCCTCCCCGGCAGGGCGTGCGTCGGTCCCAGAACCACCATGTGGCATAGAGCACTGATACGAACCAGAGGCGAGTGAAGAGGAGGATGACAAATAGTGCGGCACAACATTGTGCTGTAAGAGGGGGAGAGAGAAGCCCACGGTCAATGCTGGAACTGGCGGAGAACGTAGAGTGTAGTGTGTAGAGTGTAGAGCATAGAGCGCAGAGTGCAGAGTAGAGCATGAGACTAGAGCATACAGCATACAGCATGGAGTGTAGAGCATCATAGCGTATAGCATGAGCATACAGCATAGACCATAGAGCACATCGTGCAGAGCATAAGGGAATCGCGTGTTGGGGAATTGAGGACCAGATGGCATAGGTTTAAGGTGAAGTGGAAATGATTTAGTTTAGTTTAGTTTAGCGGTACAGCACGGTGCCCGCCGAGTCCGCGCCGACCAGCGACCCCCGCACACACTAACACTACCCTACACCCACTAGGGACAATTTTACATTTACACCAAGCCAATTAACCTACAAACCTGCACGTCTTTGGAGTGTGGGAGGAAACCGAAGATCTCGGAGAAAACCCGCGCAGGTCACGGGGAGAACGTGCAAACTCCGTACAGACAGCGCCCGTAGTCGGGATCGAGCCCGGGTCTCCGGCGGTGCAAGTGCTGTAAGGCAGCGACTCTACCGCTAATAGGAACCTGAGGGGTAGCTTTTTCCCACAAAGGGTGCTGGGTGTACGGAGCGAGCTGCGGGAGGAGGTTTCCTGTTTCCTTGCTGCATAAGTAAAAACTGTTTAGTTTACTTTAGTCTATTGTCACATGTGCCAAAGTCAAAACTTCATTACAATCGATCCATTTACAGTGCATAGATACACGAGAAGGGAATAACAATTAGTGCAAGGTCATGCCAGGAATTACCCATCAAAATAGACAGAGGGTCACCAGTGAGATAGATAGTAGTTCAGGATAGTAGTTCAAACATATAAGATTATCGAGGGTTTGGGCACGCCAGAGGCAGGAAACATGTTCCCAATGTTGGGGGAGTCCAGAACCAGGGGTCACAGTTTACAAATAAGGGGTAAGCCATTTAGAACGGAGACGAGGAAACACGTGAGACCAAGCGGAGGCTTGTGATCGTTTCGCCGAACACCTCCGCTCGGTCCGCAATAACCAACCCGACCTCCCGGGGGCTCAGCACTTCAACTCCCCCTCCCATTCCGTATCCGACCTCTCGGTCCTGGGCCTCCTCCACGGCCAGAGTGAGCAACACCGCAAGTTGGAGGAACAGCACCTCATATTCCGCTTGGGGAGTCTGCATCCTCTGGGCTTAAACATTGAATTTTCTCAATTCTGTTAACCCAGGCTGCCTCCTCCCCTTCCCACCTCTCCCATTCGGCCCTTCGAGCCAGCACCGCCATTCAATATGATCATGGCTGATCATCCCCAATCAGTACCCCGTTCCTGCCTTCTCCCCATATCCCCTGACTCCGCTATCTTTAAGAGCCCTATCTAGCTCTCTCTTGAACATGCATCCAGAGAACCGGCCTCCACCGCCCTCTGAGGCAGAGAATTCCACAGACTCACAACTCTCTGTGAGAAAAAGTGTTTTCTCGTCTCCGTTCTAAATGGCTGACCCCTTATTCTTAAACTGTGTGGCCCTGGTTCTGGACTCCCCCAACATCGGGAACTTGTTTCCTGCCTCTAACGTGTCTCTGGAACTCTCTGCCACAGAGGGTAGTTGAGGCCAGTTCATTGGCTATATTTAAGAGGGAGTTAGATGTGGCCCTTGTGGCTAAGGGGATCAGAGGGTATGGAGAGAAGGCAGGTACGGGATACTGAGTTGGATGATCAGCCATGATCATATTGAATGGCGGTGCAGGCTCGATGGGCCGAATGGCCTACTCCTGCACCTAATTTCTATGTTTCTATGTGTCCAAACCCTTAATAATCTTATATGTTTCAATAAGATCCCCTCTCATCCTTCTAAACTCCAGAGTATACAAGCCCAGCCGTTCCATTCTCTCAGAATATGACAGTCCCGCCATCCCGGGAATTAACCTTGTGAACCTACGCTGCACTCCCTCAATAGCAAGAATGTCCTTCATCAAATTAGGGGACCAAAACTGCACACAATACTCCAGGTGTGGTCTCACTGGGGCCCTGTACAACTGCAGAAGGACCTCTTTGCTCCTGTACTCAACATTTATATTTATATTATATTTATATTTATCTCCTATTTATAAGACAACAAGACAGGGACATGGATATCGGTGAGGAATAAGAAGCAGGTGCAAGGTTTCTGTGACAAAGAAGGTATGAAACCTGTGATTCAATTGGCCACACCATGCTCTGTGGTAGCATCTGGTGAACAAAATCATGAGAGGAATAGATCGGGCAGATGCACAGAGTCTCTTGCCCAGAGTAGGGGAATCGAGGAGCAGAGGACATAGGTTCAAGGCGAAGGGGAAATGATTTAATAGGATTCTGAGGGGTAACTTTTTCACACAGAGGGTGGTGGGTGTATGGAACGAGCTGCTAGGGGAGGTAGTTGAGGATGGGACCATCCCAACGTTTTAGACACAGTTAGACAGGTAAATGGATAGGACGGGTTTGGAGGGATATGGACCAAGCTCAGGCAGGTGGGACTAGTGTAGCTGGGACATGTTGGCCGGTGCGGGCAAGTTGGACTGAAGGGTCCGTTTCCACACTGTTTCACTCTGTGACTCAATGATAATAAATGTTTAGAGTGAATAATGTAATAAAAAGGGACTACAGATGCTTAGAGTTTAGAGGGATATGGCCCAAACCGTGGGCAGGTGGGACTAGTGTAGACTGGGCATCTTGGTCGGCATGGGCAGGATGGACCGAAGGGCCTGATTCCAAGCAGTATGACTCTATGACTATGCAATAGACAATAGACAATAGGTGCAGGAATAGGCCATTCGACCCTTCGAGCCAGCACTGCCATTCAATGTGATCATGGCTGATCATCCCCAATCAGTACCCTGTTCCTGCCTTCTCCCCATATCCCCTGACTCCGCTATCTTTAAACATAGAAACATAGAAATTAGGTGCAGGAGTAGGCCATTCGGCCCTTCGAGCCTGCACCGCCATTCAATATGATCATGGCTGATCATCCAACTCAGTATCCCGTACCTGCCTTCTCCCCATACCCTCTGATCCCCTTAGCCACAAGGGCCACATCTAACGCCCTCTTAAATATAGCCAATGAACTGGCCTCAACTACCCTCTGTGGCAGAGAGTTCCAGAGACCCACCACTCTCTCTTTAAGAGCTCTATCTAGCTCTCTCTTGAAAGTATCCAGAGAACCGGCCTCCACCGCCCTCTGAGGCAGAGAATTCCACAGACTCACCACTCTCTGTGAGAAAAAGTGTTTCCTCGTCTCCGTGCCATATGTGTAACAAAGAAATCTGACGCTGTTCATACCGAGGACCAGACTGCAGACGGATGCTGTGACCAGCAGAGGGTGAAATAAGCAGAAAACGCTCCAGTATGGAGGGAGGACAAAGCTGTTATTGAGATGACGGTGAGCGCCTTCGAGCTCCTGTACCTTCTGCCCTTGTAACGGGAGAGGGGAGAAGGAGGGCCTGACCAGGGTGGGACGAGGTCTTTGACTCGGAGGCTGCTTTTTCTGAGGCAGCGTGAAGTGTAAATTCGTGGAGTTGCTGCCTCGCAGTGGCAGATTCCCCAGGTTCGATCCTGACTGCGGCTGCTGTCTCTATGGAGTTTGCACGTTCTGCAGCGTGACCCGCGTGGGTTTTCTCCGGTTGTTCCGCTTTCCTCCCACACTCCAAAAACGTGCGGCTAATTTGTAGGCTGGTTGGCTTCGGTAAAATTGTAAATTGTCCCTAGTGTGTGTGTGTGCAGGTTTGTGCCATTGCACGAGGCGATCGCTGGTTGGCACGGACCCGGTGGGCCGAAGGGCCAGTTGCCATGCTGTATCTCTAGAGTCGAAAGATTGTTAATGGTGGGGAGGTTGGTTTGTGTGATGGACTGGGCCGCATCCACAACTCTCTGCGATCTCTTACAGGTACAGGTAGATTTTATTTGTCACATGTGCCAATTGGAACAGTGAAATGAAGTCACCATACAGCCAAAAATAAAGAACACACAGAGTAGACAGAAATTCAACATAAAACATCCCCTCACAGCAGGATCAAAATTTCCCACCGTGAGGGAAGGCACCAAAGTCAGTCTCTTCCTCAGATATTCCCCGGAGTCTGTGGCTCCCAAAGTCCGCAGGGCTTGCGGAGATTGGAGGGTGGAGATTCAACGCTGGAGGCCCTCAGCAAAGGGCCGCAGGACTCCACGATGACAGTCAGCGCCGCCCGCGTTGGGAGCTCTCCAAACCAGAGCGCCACGATGTTGGGGCAGCGGCCTAACGCTCCGGATCTCTAACGGCGACCCAGGTAGATATCGCCCGCTCCGCGGTGACTCCACCGCTGCCGCTGGTGCAGCTCTGGTCCGGTTCTCCGTCCCCGGTCCCCGGCAGGAAAGGCCGCTCTGATCCACGAGGTCGGCCGCGAGGTGGGGGGGCGAGGACGCGACTCGGAGAAATAGTCGCGTCCCCGCCAGGAAGCGACTGGGAAACAGTTTCCCCCTTACCCTGCCCCCCTCCCCCACATAGAAAAGTCAGATTCCCCAAAAAACAGACTTTAAACTGACTAAAAATAAAAAAGAGAGGAAAAACAAACGAGCTGGAGGCGGAGGGTGCTGTCAGTGCAGTACCCCCTGGTGGACAAACCGCTGGCAGCTGTTCCCAAACCGAGCTACAATGCAACCCGACAGTATGCTCTCAACTGCGCATCTTTAGTAGCTGGTAAGAGCCTAATTGGTAGATTACTGCAGGAATGTGTCACTGAGGAGAAAGGGCAGCCATGATCAGTGCATGTATAAGGGCCGAATGGTCTTCTGCTTCTATTTGTTTTTAGTCACAGAAATCGCACCTCCTTAGAAGGTTTAGGAAGTCCGGCATGTCCCCGACAACTCTCCCCAACTTCTACAGATGCGCCGTAGAAGGCATTTTATCGGGACGCATCCCAGCACAGTTTGGGAACAGCCCCGCCCAAGACCCGCGAGAAACTGCAGCGAATTGTGGACGCAGCCCAGACCGTCACACACACACAAACCAACCTCCCTTCCATCGACTCCATCTACACCTCACGCTGCCTCGGCAAGGCCAGCAGCATCATCAAGGACCAGTCTCACCCCCCCCGGCCACTCCCTCTTCTCCCCTCTCCCATCCGGCAAGAGGTACAGAAGTGTGAAAACGAACGCACACACACCTCCAGATTCAGGGACAGTTTCTTCCCAGCTGTTATCAGGCAACTGAACCGTCCTCTCACCAACCAGAGAGCGGTCCTGAACTACTATCTACCTCATTGGTGACCCTCAGACTATCCTTGATCGCACTCTGCTGGCTTTACCTTGCACTAAACGTTATTCCCTTGTCAAGAGTCACGAGAAGAGAGTCAGGAGTGTTTCATTGTCATGTGTCCCAGATAAGACAATGAGATTCTTGCTTGCTGCAGCACAACAGAATATGTAAGTATAGTACACAACGGGAGGGGAAAATAAAAAGGTGCATGTATCCAAACATTGAGGACGGCTCGATTGTAATCATGTATTGTCTTTCCGCTGGCTGGTTAGCGCGCAACAGAAGCTTTTCACTGTACCTCGGTACACGTGACAATGAACTACACTGAAACTGAAACATTCTTTGTACATAAATTATTTAAGGCAATTAAAAAAATTGATTGTGAAGCAATCCCTCAAGAATTTCTATGAGTTATTGAGGGGATGCAGGGTAGGTTCACCAGGTTAATTCCCGGGATGGCGGGACTGTCATATGCTGAGAGAATGGAGCGGCTGGGCTTGTACACTCTGGAGTTTAGAAGGATGAGAGATGAGGAAAACATTCTTTACACAGAGAGTCGTGAGTCTCTGGAATTCTCTGCCACAGAAGGCAGTTGAGGCCAGTTCATTGGCTATATTTAAGAGGGCGTTAGATGGAATCTCATTGAAACATAGAAACATAGAAACATAGAAAATAGGTGCAGGAGTAGGCCATTCGGCCCTTCGAGCCTGCACCGCCATTCAATATGATCATGGCTGATCATCCAACTCAGTATCCCGTACCTGCCTTCTCTCCATACCCTCTGATCCGTTTAGCCACAAGGGCCACATCTAACTTCCTCTTAAATATAGCCAACGAACTGGTCTCAACTACCCTCTGTGGCAGAGAATTCCACAGATTCACCACTCTCTGTGAAAAATGATTTTCTCATCTCGGTCCCAAAAGACTTCCCCCTTATTCTTAAACAGTGACCCCTTGTCCTGGACCTCCCCAACATCGGGAACAATCTACCTGTATCTAGCCTGTCCAACCCCTTAAGAATTTTGTAAGTCTCTATGAGATCCCCTCTCAATCTTCTAAATTCCAGCGAGTACAAGCCGAGTCTATCCAGTCTTTCTTCATATGGAAGTCCTGCTATCCCAGGAATCAGTCTGGTGAACCGTCTCTGTACTCCCTCTATGGCAAGATTATTAAGGGCTTGGACACATTAGAGGCAGGAAACATGTTCCTGATGTTGGGGCAGTCCAGAACCAGGGGCCACAGTTTAAGAATAAGGGGTAAGCCATTTAGAACGGAGACGAGGAAACACTTTTTCTCAGAGAGTGGTAGAAACATAGAAACATAGAAATAAGGTGCAGGAGTAGGCCATTCAGCCCTTCGAGCCTGCACCGCCATTCAATATGATCATGGCTGATCATCCAACTCAGTATCCCGTACATGCTTTCTCTCCATACCCCCTGATCCCTTTAGCCACAAGGGCCACATCTAACTCCCTCTTAAATATAGCCAATGAACTGGCATCAACTACCCTCTGTGGCAGAGAGTTCCAGAGACCCACCACTCTCTGTGTGAAAAAAGTATTTCTCATCTCGGTCTAAAATGATTTCCCCCTTATCCTTAAGCTGTGACCCCTTGTCCTGGACCTCCCGAACATCGGGAACAATCTTCCTGCATCTAGCCTGTCCAACCCCTTAAGAATTTTGTAAGTTTCTATAAGATCCCCTCTCAATCTCCTAAATTCTAGAGAGTATAAACTGAGTCTATGCAGTCTTTGTTCATAAGACAGTCCTGACATCCCAGGAATCAGTCTGGTGAACCTTCGCTGCACTCCCCCTATGGCAATAATATCGTTCCTCAGATTTGGAGACCAGAACTGTACGCAATACTCCAGGTGTGGTCTCACCAAGACCCTGTACAACTGAAGTAGAACCTCCCTGCTCCTATACTCAAATCCTTTTGCTATGAAAGTTAACATACCATTTGCTTTCTTCACTGCCTGCTGTACCTGCATGCCTACTTTCAATGACTGGTGTACCATGACACCCAGGTCTCGCTGCATCTCCCCTTTTCCTAATCGGCCACCATTTAGATAATAGTCTGCTTTCCTGTTTTTGCCACCAAAGTGGATAACCTCACATTTATCCACATTATACTGCATCTGCCAAACATTTGCCCACTCACCCAGCCAATCCAAGTCACCTTGCAGTCTCCAAGCATCCTCCTCACAGCTAACACTGCCCCCCAGCTTAGTGTCATCCGCAAACTTGTAGATATTCCCTTCAATTCCCTCATCCAGATCATTAATATATATTGTAAATAGCTGGGGTCCCAGCACTGAGCCTTGCGGTACCCCACTAGTCACTGCCTGCCATTGTGAAAAGGACCCGTTTACTCCTACTCTTTGCTTCCTGTCTGCCAGCCAGTTCTCTATCCACATCAATACTGAACCCCCAATGCCGTATGCTTTAAGTTTATATACTAATCTCGTATGTGGGACCTTGTCGAAAGCCTTCTGGAAGTCCAGATACACCACATCCACTGGTTCTCCCTTATCCATGCTACTAGTTACATCCTCGAAAAATTCCATAAGATTCGTCAGACATGATTTACCTTTCGTAAATCCATGCTGACTTTGTCCAATGATTTCACCACTTTCCAAATGTGCTGCTATCCCATCTTTAATAACTGACTCTAGCAGTTTCCCCACTACCAATGTTAGACTAACTGGTCTGCAATTCCCCGTTTTCTCTCTCCCTCCCTTCTTAAAAAGAGGTGCTACGTTTGCTACCCGCCAATCCTCAGGAACTACTCCAGAATCTAAAGAGTTTTGAAAGATTATCACTAATGCATCCACTATTTCCAGAGCTACTTCCTTAAGTACTCTGGGATGCAGCCTATCTGGCCCTGGGGATTTATCGGCCTTTAATCCATTCAATTTACCCAACACCACTTCCCGACTAACCTGGATTTCACTCAATTCCTCCTTTGACCCGCGGTCCCCTGCTATTTCCGGCAGATTATTTATGTCTTCCTTAGTGAAGACGGAACCAAAGTAGTTATTCGATTGGTCCGCCATATCCTTGTTCCCCGTGATCAACTCGTCTGTTTCTGACTGCAAGGGACGTACATTTATTTTAACTAATCTCTTTCTCTTCACATATCTATAAAAACTTTTGCAGTCAGTTTTTATGTTCCCTGCCAGTTTTCTTTCATAATCTATTTTTTCCATTCCAAATTAAGCCCTTTGTCCTGCTGGTCTCTGAATTTCTCCCAGTCCTCTGGTATGCTGCTTTTTCTGGCTAATTTGTACGCATCATCCTTTGCTTTGATACTATCCCTGATTTCCCTTGTTATCCACGGATGCACTACCTTCCCTGATTTATTCTTTTGCCAAACTGGGATGAACAATTTTTGTAATTCATCCATGCAGTCTTTAAATGTCTTCCATTGCGTATCCACCGTCAACCCTTTTAGAATTAATTGCCAGTCAATCTTGGCCAATTCACATCTCATACCCTCAAAGTTACCTTTCTTTAAGTTCAGAACCTTTGTTTCTGAATGATCAATGTCACTCTCCATCCTAATGAAGAACTCAACCATATTATGGTCACTCTTGCCCAAGGGGCCACGCACAACGAGACTGCTAACTACCCCTTCCTCATTACTCAAAACCCAGTCTAAAATAGCCTGCTCTCTCGTTGGTTCCTGTACATGTTGATTTAGATAACTATCCTACATACATTCCAAAAAACCCTCTTCCTCAGCACCCCTGCCAATTTGATTCACCCAATCGATATGTAGATTGAAGTCACCCATTATAACTGTTTTGCCTTTGTCGCACGCATTTCTAATGTGGTGGTGAGTCTGTGGAATTCGCTGCCTCAGAGGGCGGTGGAGGCCGGTTCTCTGGATACTTTCAAGAGAGAGCTAGATAGGGCTCTTAAATATAGCGGAGTCAGGGGATATGGGGAGAAGGCAGGAACGGGGTACTGATTGGGGATGCTCAGCCATGATCACATTGAATGGCGGTGCTGGCTCGAAGGGCCGAATGGCCTCCTCCTGCACCTGTTGTCTATTGTCTATAACACATTAGTGCAGAAACACAATTAGAAATCAAGTCTATGGGGCAAGAGGTGGTCTGACATGTTCTATTGCCGAGTTGGGACTGCTTGATTTAATATTCGTCAAAGAAATGGTCAACTGTTTAAATGGTATTAAAATTAATTGTAGAGTCAGTCATACAGCGTGGAAACAGGCCCTTCAGCCCGACTTGCCCGTGCTAAGCAAGATGCTCCATGTTCTATACCTGACTACCATTGCTTTCTGTATTGCAGTTTGTACGTTCTCCCAGTGACATGCGTGGGTTTTCTCCAAGATCTTCGGCTTCCTCCCACACTCCAAAGGCGTGCAGGTATGTAGGTTAATTGGCTTGGTGTATGTGTGTGTAAATTGTCCCCAGTGTGTGTGTGTGTGTGTAGGATAGTGTTAGTGTGCAGGGATCTTATAAAATAGAATTTTATATGTTTCTCTAAGATCCCCCCCTCATCCTTCTAAATTCCAGTGAATACAAGCCCAGCCTTTCCAATCGTTCCTCATATGACAGTCCCGCCGTCCCAGGGATTAACCTGGTGAACCTACCCTGCGCTGCCTCAATAGCAAGGATGTCCTTCCTCAAATTAGGAGACCAAACTTGTACACAATACTCCAGATGTGGTCTCACTAGGGCCCTATACAACTGCAGAAGGACCTTTTTACTCAAATCCTCTCATTATGAAGGCCAACATGCCATTCGCTTTCTTCACTGCCTGCTTCATCTGCATGTTTACTTTCAGCGACTGGTGTACAAGGACACCCAGGTCTCGTTGCACTTCCCTTTTTCCTAATCTGACACCATTAAGATAATAATCTGCCTCCTTGTTCTTGCCGCCAAAGTGGATAACCTCACATTTATCTACATTATACTGCATCAGCCACGCATCACAGAGTTTAAAGGTAGTCTTGGTTTATTCTGGTCACATGTACCAATATTGTATTACAGCGATGCGAGGAACTGCAGATGCTGGGATCTTGAGCAAAATGCAAAGTGCTGGAGGAACTCGACGGGTCAGGCAGCATCTGTGGAGGGAAATGGACTGACGACGTTATGAGTCGGGACCGGGTGATAGATTGAAAGAGGAAACACCTTTTCTCACAGAGAGTTATGAGTCTGTGGAATTCTCTGCCTCAGAGGGCGGTGGAGGCCGGTCCTCTGGATGCTTTCAAGAGAGAGCTAGATAGGGCTCTTAAAGATAGCGGAGTCAGGGGATATGTTGTTACAGAGAAATGTTGAACAAGTTAGGTCTTTATTTTTTGGAGCGCAGAAGGTTAAGGGGGGACTTGATTGAGGTCTTTAAAATGATGAAAGGGATAGACAGAGTTGACGTGGATAAGCTTTTCCCATTGAGGGTAGGGAAGATTCAAACAAGAGGGCATGACATGAGAATTAAGGGACAGAAGTTTAGGGGTAACATGAGGGGGAACTTCTTTACTCAGAGAGTGGTGGCTGTGTGGAATGATCTTCCTGCAGAAGTGGTGGAGGCAGGATCGATTTTAACATTTAAAAGTAAAGTGGATAGGTATATGGACGGGAAGGGAATGGAGGGGTATGGTCTGAGTGCAGGTAGATGGGACTAGGGGAAAATAAATGGTCGGCACGGACTGGAAGGGCCGAGAAGGCCTGTTCCCGTGCTGTAATTGCTATATGGTTATATGGAAAGAACGTACAAACTCTGTACAGACAGCACCCGTAGTCGGGATCGAACCCGGGTCTCCGGCGCTGAAAGCGCTGTGAGGCAGCAACTCTACCGCTGCGCCACCGTGACCACCCTAGTCTTTGGCATTTCCAGTCCAGGAGGAACAAAGTTCTGACGGTCGATCCTATGTGAGCCTCTCATAACTTCATAGACTTATATCAGGCAAGCGTTTCCTGCTGGGATCGGCATTAAATGCTCCTGACTTTATGATTCTTGGGTTAAAGTACATTTTTGAGGACGTGTCGGTGTCTTTAACAAACATTTTGCAAACTCAAGCACAATCAATCTGCAAATAATGCTGGCACCTCCAGCAAAGGAGGGCAGTGGGACGAGGGGCGATCTTATAGCGGTTTACAAAATCAGGAGGGGAATAGATCGGGTCGATGCACAGGTTCGGCAGCGGTGGAGTTGCTGCCTCACAGCGCCAGAGACCCGGGTTGGATCCAGCACTATGGGTGCTGTCTGGACGGAGTTTGCACGTTCTCCCCGTGACCTGCGTGGGTTTTCACCGGGTGTGCTCCAATTACCCCCACCACTCCAAAGACGTACAGGTTTGCAGGTTAATTAGCTTGGTACAATTGTAATTTGTCCCCCGTGTGTGTGTGTGTGTGTGTGTGTGTGTAGGACGGCGTTAGTGCGCGGGGATCGCTGGTCGGCGCGGACAATTTACATTGGCTTTTGAATGTGCAAAGTGTCATGGAGTCCGTCATAAGGAACAGAAACAGGTCCTTAAGTCTGACTTGCCCCACCCTGACCAAGATGCCCCATCTACACTGGTCCCACCTGGTTGCGTTTGGTACATGGTCCTCTAAACCTTTCCTGTCCAAGTTTTTATCCATGACTTTCAATAGAGAGCTAGATAGGGCTCTAGAAGATAGCGGAGTCAGGGGATATGGGGAGAAGGCAGGAACGGGGTACTGATTGTGGATGACCAGCCATCAGCCAACATGATTGTTAAGGGTTTGGACACGCTAGGGGCAGGAAACATGTTCCCGATGTTGGGGGAGTCCAGAACCAGGGGCCACAGTTTAAGAATAAGGGGTCGGCCATTTAGAACGGAGACGAGGAAACACTTTTTCTCACAGAGAGTGGTGAGTCTGTGGAATTGTCTGCCTCAGAGGGCGGTGGAGGCGGGTTCTCTGGATGCTTTCAAGAGAGAGCTAGATAGGGCTCTTACAGCAGAGTCAGGGGATATGGGGAGAAGGCAGGAATGGGGTACTAATTCGGGATGATCAGCCATCAGCCAATAAAATTGTTAAGGGTTTGGACACGCTAGAGGCAGGAAACATGTTCCCGATGTTGGGGGAGTCCAGAACCAGGGGCCACAGTTTAAGAATAAGCGGTAAGCCATTTTGGAGACAAGTGACAAGGACAGAGAGCTGTGAGTCTGTGGAATTCTCTGCCTCAGAGGGCAGTGGAGGCGGGTTCTCTGGATGCTTTCAAGAGAGAGCTCATATAGCGGAGTCAGGAGATATGGGGAGAAGGCAGGAACGGGGTACTGATTGGTGATGATCAGCCATGATCACATTGAATGGTGGTGCTGGCTCGAAGGGCCGAATGGCCTACTCCTGCCCCTATTGTCTATTGTCTATTGTCAAATGTCTTTTAAATTTATAGTCCCTGCCTCATCTACCTCCTCTGGCAGCTCGACCCATGCATCCATCACCCTTTAAGTGAAAAAGTTGCCCCTCAGGTTCCCTTTTAAATCTTTCCCCCCCTCACCTTAAACCTACAGTCTATCTTCTGGTAGACAAAAATGCTGGAGAAACCCAGCGGGTGAGGCAGCATCTATGGAGAGAAGGAAATAGGTAAATAGGGTCTCGACCCGAACTGTCACCTATTCCTTCGCATTTTTGTCTACCTCCGATTTTTCCAGCATCTGCAATTCTTTCTTAAACGGGACAATTCTAGGCCCGCTGTTCGGCCTGGACTCAGTGGGCCGAAGGCCATGTTGCGATTGTGTAGATGGGGCACGTTTTGGGTCTGAAGAAGGGTCTCCTCTGGTACTCTGGTAAAATCCTTAAAGGGTTGGACAAGCTAGATGCTAGAAGATTGTTCCCGATGTTGGGGGAGTCCAGAACAAGGGGTCACAGTCTAAGGATAAGGGGGAATTCCTTTAGGACCGAGATGAGAAAAACATTTTTCACACACAGAGAGTGGTGAGTCTCTGGAATTCTCTGCCACAGAAGGTAGTTGAGGCCAGTTCATTGGCTATATTTAAGAGGGCGTTAGATGTGGCCCTTGTGGCTAAAGGGATCAGGGGGTATGGAGAGAAGGCAGGTACAGGATACTGAGTTGGATGATCAGCCATGATCACATTGAATGGCGGTGCAGGCTCGAAGGGCCGAATGGCCTACTCCTGCACCTATTTTTCTATGTTTGTACTCAGCTCTCCTACTCTGGGCAAGGGACTCTACCCAAGTGCGTCTACCTGAGCTATTCTCCCCCTCGTGATTTTATACACCGGTCTATCCAGGATAGCCCAGGTGAAAGTCACTTACCAAGTGCAAGGAAGGAGAAGACCCAGTGTAGGACTACCAGGGTCTGCAGCCGGCGGCGAAATGGGATTCTTAACGGAGCAAAATCGACCTGCATTCTGACACTGGTGAGGAGTAGCTTGAATGCACTGAGACGTCAGCCTTAATCAGAGTGGGTACAAAGTCCCTCTGCACACCGCACACCTTAGCACAATGCATGTGTTGCAATCACCCAGGCCAGGCGATGTGATTGTCGCATTTATTGTTCCGCAGGAGCGATTGCAAAAAAAATCTCTGCGATGTTTGTCATGTATCGTTGAGGGCGGCATCGTGGTGGCGCAGCGGGTAGGGCCGCTGACTCGCGGCGCCAGAGACCCGGGTTCGATCCCCACCTCGGGTGCTGTCTGGGTGTTGGAGTTTGCACTGGGGACCTTGTGGGTTTCCTCCGGGTTCCTCCCACATCCTAAAAACTTGTAGGTTGGAGACACAAGGAACTGCAGATTTTGCTTTGCAAAAAAAAAGACACAAAGTTCTGGAGTAACTCAGCGGGTCAGGCAACACATGCCTGAAGAAGGGGGTCACACGTGCATAGTTACATATACAAACACGCGTATGCATGAATACTCACAAACATGCACACACACACACACAAATACACACATGTACCCACATAGCCACATATCCACACAGGCATATGTACTCAAAGAAGCAAGCATGCATGCGTACACACGCACAGACTTACACACATTTTTGCACACACACTCACTTATACACAGTTACACACACAGTTATACTCACACACTTACACAAACACAGTTACACACACACAGTTACATACACTCACACATAAATATATACACACACACACAAATATACACTCACACAAACACACAGTTACACACACAGTTATACTCACACACTTCCACACATAGTTACACACTCACATACACAGTTACACATACACAGTTACACACACACTTACACACACACTTACACACACACTCACACTCATAAATATACACACACACACAAATATACACTCACACAAACACACAGTTACACACACACAGTTACACACAGTTACACACACAGTTACACACACACACAAATATACACTCACACAAACACAGTTACTCACATACAGTTACACACAGTTACACACACAGTTACACACAAACAGTTACACACACTTACTCACACACAAATATACACACACAAATATACACTCACACACTTACACACACACACAGTTACACACACACTCACACACACAGTTACACACACACTCACACACACAGTCACACACACAGTCACACACACAGTTAGAGTCACACACACAGTTACACACACAGAGTTACACACACACTCACACACACATACTTACACACACAGTTACACACACACAGTCACATACACTCACTCACACACAAATATACACACACACACACACAAATATACACTCACACACTCACATACACACACAGTTACATGCACACTCACACACACACAGTTACACACACACTCACACAGTTACACACACACACACACAGTTACACACACACTCACACACACACTGTTACACACACACTCGCACACACAGTTAGAGTCACACACACAGTTACACACACACTCACACACAAACACACACACACACAGTTACACACACACACACACAGTTACACACACACACAGTTACACACACACAGTTACACACACACACAGATACACACACACTCACACACACAGTTACACATACACACACAGTCACACACACTCACACACAGTTACACACACACACAGTTACACACACACAGTTACACACACACACAGTTACACACACACAGTTACACGCAGTTACACACACACACACAGTTACACACACACACACTGACACACACAGTCACACACACACACAGTTACACACACACACACTCACACACACAGTTACACACACACACACAGTTACACACACACACACAGTTACACACACAGTTACACACACACACAGTTACACACACACAGTTACACACACAGTTACACACACACACAGTTACACACACAGTCACACACACACACACACACAGTTACACACACAGTTACACACACAGTTACACACACACACACACAGTTACACACACAGTTACACACACACACACACAGTTACACACACACACAGTTACACACACACTTGCACACACAGTTACACACACACACAGTTACACACACACTCACACACACACACAGTTACACACCCACACACACAGTTACACACACTCGCACACACACACACACACACACACACACACACACACACACACACACACACACACACACACAGTTACACACACACCCACACAGTTACACACACACAGTTACACACACACTCACACACACAGTTACACACACACACACACACACAGTTACACACACACTTGCACACACAGTTACACACACACACACAGTTACACACACACTCACACACACACACACAGTTACACACCCACACACACAGTTACACACCCACACACACAGTTACACACACTCGCACACACACACACACAGTTACACACACACACACACACACACACACAGTTACACACACACACACAGTTACACACACACACACACACACAGTTACACACACAGTTACACACACACACAGTTACACACACAGTTACACACACACACACACACACACACAGTTACACACACACACACTCACAGTTACACATACACTCACACACAGTTACACACACACACACAGTTACACACACACACACACTCACACACACAGTTACACACACACTCACACACACAGTTACACACACACTCACTCACACAGTTATACACACAGGGCCGCTGACTCACAGCGCCAGAGACCCAGGTTCGATCCCCACCTCGGGTGCTGTCTGGGTGTTGGAGTTTGCACTGGGGACCTTGTGGGTTTCCTCCGGGTTCCTCCCACACCCTAAAAACTTGTAGGTTGGAGACACAAGGAACTGCAGATTTTGGTTTGCAAAAAAAAAGACACAAAGTTCTGGAGTAACTCAGCGGGCCAGGCAACACATGCCTGAAGAAGGGGGTCACACGTGCATAGTTACATATACAAACACGCATATGCATGGATACTCACAAACATGCACACACACACACAAATACACACATGTACCCACATAGCCACATATCCACACAGGCATATGTACTCAAAGAAGCAAGCAAGCATGCGTACGCACGCACAGACTTACACACATTTTTGCACACACACTCACTTACACACAGTTACACACACAGTTATACTCACACACAGTTACACACACACAGTTACATACACTCACACACACACACAAATATACACTCACACAAACACACAGTTACACACACAGTTATACTCACACACTTACACACACACACACAGTTACACACACAGTTACACACACACTTACACACACACTCACACTCATAAATATACACACACACACACATATACACTCACACAAACACACAGTTACACACACACAGTTACATACAGTTACACACACAGAGTTACAAACACACACAAATATACACTCACACAAACACACAGTTACTCACATACAGTTACACACAGTTACACACACACAGTTACACACAAACAGTTACACACACTCACTCACACACAAATATACACACACACCCACACAAATATACACTCACACACTTACACACACACACAGTTACACACACACTCACACACACAGTTACACACACACTCACACACACAGGCACACACACAGTCACACACACAGTTAGAGTCACACACACAGTTACACACACACAGTTACACACACACACACACACACACACAGTTACACACACAGTTACACACACACACTCACACACACACAGTTACACACACACTCACACACACAGTTACACACACACACACACACACACAGTTACACACACACACACAGTTATACACACACTCACACACACACTGTTACACACACACTCACACACACAGTTAGAGTCACACACACAGTTACACTCACACACACACACAGTTACACACACACACACAGAGTTACACACACACACACACACACAGTTTTACACACACACACACAGTTACACACACAGTTACACACACACACAGTTACACACACACTCACACACACAGGTACATACACACTCACACACACAGTTACACACACACACACACAGTTACACACACACACACAGTTACACACACACTCACACACACAGTTACACACACACACACAGTTACACACACACACACACAGTCACACACACACACACTCACACACACAGTTACACAGTTACACACACACACACACACACACAGTTACACACACACACACACAGTTACACACACACTCACACAGTTACACACACACACAGTTACACACACACACAGTTACACACACACACACACACACACACACACACACACAGTTACACACACACACAGTTACACTCACACACACAGTTACACACACACTCACACACACAGTTACACACGCACTCACACACACAGTTACACACACAGTTACACACACACTCACACACACAGTTACACACACTCACACACACAGTTACACACACACTCACACCCACAGTTACACACACACACACACATTTACACACACACACTCATACAGACATGGATGGGCAGATTCAGGTCAGGAATTCAGGCTGAAGAAATGTCCCAGCCTGAATTGTCACCCAGCCTTTATCTCGAGAGCTCCAGCAGCCTGATCCGCGGAGTTACTCCAGCACTTTGTGTCTATCTGCGACAGGCTTGGGGCAAGTTTTTTTACACAGAGGGTGGTGGGTGCCTGGAACGCGCTGCTGGGGGGGGTGGTGTAAGTAGATACAATAGTGGTGTTTAATAGTAAGATTAAATGAGAAGTTACCAGTTTGAAGTTTGATCTTTATTTCATGAGGAGTTACGATGAGGGATTACGTGAAGAGCCCGCCAGCCCGCATGCGCATCAACGTTCAAAGCAGCGGTGTGAAATCACAGATACGTAACAGTTGTTGAACTGAATATAGGAAGATTCGAGAGACTAGAAATACCAGCTGACCTTTATTAGAGAGGGTTGGGAGCGGAGGGCATGAAATCCCTCATCGTAACTCCTCATAAAATAAAGATCAAACTTCAAACTGGTAAGTTCTCGTTGAATCTTACTATTTTACTTCAGAGTCACGTAAGTGACTTTGTGAAGATTTCAAAGCTCTGCAATTTCATGCCGTGAACACGAGTCCACACAAACACAACTGCATCAGTTGACCACAGATGAGTGAACATTAATAATGCATTCAGACATGACATTGATTTAAACATGCTGACGCTTTTAAATGAACACATAATAATAATAGTAACCCAATAATAGTAACCTCTCGCATCCAGGAGGATACTATAGAACAGAACCGGCAAAAGAGCTGGCAAATACCCCCTGTCTGGCAAATACCCACGGTTTGTTATAAAATGTTTGGAAAGGTACATTCGTTTGACCATCCTGCAGCCGCTAGGATGTGGTCCAGCGGAACGACCTTGCTGCTGATGGTGTTGCAGCTCTGGTGGAGTGAGACTTGAGACTGTCCGTGTTCACTCCTGCACAAGCCAGAACCCGATTTAACCACCTGGAGATGGTCCGTACTGATACCTTCTTATGAGGTTTCATGTAACTAAAAAACATAGCTAGTTCAGAGCCTTTAAAGCTCCAGGTGACCTTAACATACTGTTGTGGATGTGTGACCACACACAACCGAAGGTCGTGGGATAGGCCAAAGTCTAGTTTGAGACCTGATGCCCCTGGTCTGACCTGCTTGACTAATTCATAAACATTAAATGTTATTTTGCCTGCAGATGTACCATCCTGTCCAATTGCAGCTTATAGAAACATAGAAACATAGAAACATAGAAATTAGGTGCAGGAGTAGGCCATTCGGCCCTTCGAGCCTGCACCGTACAATATGATTATGGCTGATCATCCAACTCAGTATCCCGTACCTGCCTTCTCTCCATACCCTCTGATCCCCTTAGCCACAAGGGCCACATCTAACTCCCTCTTAAATATAGCCAATGAACTGGCCTCAACTACCCTCTGTGGGAGAGAGTTCCAGAGACCCACCACTCTCTGTGTGGAAAACGTCTTTTTCATCTCGGTCTTAAAGAATTTCCCCCTTATCCTTAAGCTGTGACCCCTTGTCCTGGACCTCCCCAACATCGGGAACAATCTTCCTGCATCTAGCCTGTCCAACCCCTTAAGAATTTTGTAAGTTTCTATAAGATCTCAATCTCCTAAATTCTAGAGAGTATAAACCGAGTCTATCCAGTCTTTCTTCATAAGACAGTCCTGACATCCCAGGAATCAGTCTGGTGAACCTTCTCTGCACTCCCTCAAGAGAGAGCTAGATAGGGCTCTTAAAGATAGCGGAGTCAGGGGATATGGGGAGAAGGCAGGAACGGGGTACTGATTGGGGATGATCAGGCATGATCACATTGAATGGCGGTGCTGGCTCGAAGGGCCGAATGGCCTACTCCTGCACCTATTGGCTATTGTCTATTGTCAGCCATGGCAATTGTCAACGAATTGCCGTCGGGAATTTGTTCCTTATTTTGAACTTTTGTCCCTTATTTGGGAGTGAGAAAGTTGGCAACCCTAGCACAGTCATTGTGGGCAGAATGGCCTCTTCCTGTGTTGTACTGTTCTATTTGTAGGAAGGACCTGCCGATGCTGATTTCCATTGAAGATAGACACAAAATGGTGGAGTAATCTGGCAGCATACCTGGAGAGTAGGAATAGGTGACTTTAAGGGTCCAAACCCTTCATCATACCACATGGTGCTGGACTGTTCGATGTTCTCGGATCTTCTAACTCTCTTGCCCATCTGGGGTTGGGGGGGGGGGGGGGGGGGGTTGGCAAGTTGCTGGAGTTTAATTTAGTATACTTTAGTTTTGTTTAGTTTAGTCCAGTTTAGTCCAGTTTAGTCTAGTTTAGTCCAGTTTAGTCCAGTTTAGCTCAGTTTAGTTCAGTTCAGTCCAGTTCAGTTCAGTCCAGTTCAGTCCAGTCCAGTTTCGTCCAGTTGAGTCCAGTTTAGTCCAGTTTAGTTCAGTTTAGTTCAGTTCAGTCCAGTTCAGTTTAGTCCAGTTTAGTTCAGTTCAGTCCAGTTCAGTTTAGTCCAGTTTAGTCCAGTTTAGGCCAGTTTAGTCCAGTTCAGTCCAGTTTAGTCCAGTCCAGTTCAGTTTAGTCCAGTTTAGTTCAGTTTAGTCCAGTCCAGTTCAGTTTAGTCCAGTTTAGTCCAGTTTAGTCCAGTCCTGTTCAGTTTAGTCCAGTTTAGTTCAGTTCAGTCCAGTTCAGTTTAGTCCAGTTTAGTCCAGTTCAGTTTAGTCCAGTTTAGTCCAGTTCAGTTTAGTCCAGTTCAGTTCAGTCCAGTTCAGTTTAGTCCAGTTAAGTCCAGTTAAGTCCAGTTTAGTCCAGTGTAGTCCAGTTTAGTCCAGTCTAGTCCAGTCTAGTCCAGTTTAGTCCAGTCCAGTTCAGTTTAGTCCAGTTTAGTCTGGTTTAGTCCAGTTTAGTCCAGTCCAGTCCAGTTTAGTCCAGTCCAGTCTAGTCCAGTTTAGTCCAGTTTAGTCCAGTCCAGTTCAGTTTGGTCCAGTTTAGTCCAGTTTAGTCCAGTTTAGTCCAGTTTAGTCCAGTCCAGTTCAGTTTGGTCCAGTTTAGTCCAGTTTAGTCCAGTTTAGTCCAGTTTAGTCCAGTCCAGTTTAGTCCAGTTCAGTTTAGTCCAGTTCAGTTTAATCCAGTTCAGTATAATCCAGTTTAGTCCAGTTTGGTCCTGTTCAGTTTTGTCCAGTTTAGTCCAGCTTAATCCAGTTTAGTCCAGTTTGGTCCTGTTCAGTTTAGTCCAGTTTAGTCCAGTTTAGTCAAGTTTAATCCAGTTTAATCCAGTTTAATCCAGTTTAGTTCAGTTTAGTCCAGTCCAGTTCAGTTTAGTCCAGTCCAGTCCAGTTTAGTTCAGTTTAGTCCAGTTCAGTTTAGTCCAGTTTAGTCCAGTTTAGCCCAGTTTAGTCCAGTTTAGTCCAGTTCAGTTTAGTCCAGTTTAGTCCAGTTCAGTTTAGTTTAGTTTATTACAGTTTAGGACCAGCGATCCCCACACACTAACACTATCCTACACACACTAAGGACAATTTTACACTTATACCAAAGCAATTAGCCTACAAACCTATAAATCTTTGGAGTGTGGGAGGAAACCGAAGATCACGAAGAAACCCCACGGGGAGAAGGTACAAACTGCATACAGACAGCGCCCGTAGTGGGGATCGAACCCGGATCTCTGGTGCTGTGAGGTAGCAACCCTACCGCTGCGCCACCGTGCTGCCCAGACAGACAGACAGACCAGACAGACAGACTCCCAACAGCTCAAAGCCAGGGGTCCAACTCTCACAATATATATACGGTGGCGCTGCGGTAGAGTTACTGCCTTACAGTGCTTACAACGACAGAGACCTGGGTTCGATCCCGACCACAGGTGCTGTCTGTGCAGAGTTTGTACGTTCTCCCCGTGACCTGCTCGGGTTTTCACCAAGATCGTCTGTTTCCTCCCACACCCTAAAGACATGCAGGTTAATTGTAGGTTAATTGGTTTGGTATAAATGTAAGAATTGTCCCGAATGTGTTCACAAGTTTACAAGTTCACACGTTATAGGCGTAGAATTAGGCCATTCGGCCCAGCGAGTCTACTCCATCATTCAATCATGGCTTCAATCACTCTGCCTCCTAACCCCATTTTCCTGCCTTCTCCCCATAACCCCTGACACCCGTACTGATCAAGAATTTGTCTATCTCTGCCTTAAAAATATTCTCCACAGCCCTCTGTGGCAATGAGCTCCACAGATTAACTACCCTCTGGCTAATGAAGTTCCTCCTCATCTCCTTTCTAAAAGAGCGCCCTTTAATTCTAAGGCCGTGACCTCTGGTCCCAGACTCTCCCACTAGTGGAAACATCCTCTCCACATCCACACTATCCGGGCCTTTCATTATTCGGTAAGTTTCAATGAGGTCCCCCACTCAACCTTCTAAACTCCACCGAGTACAGGCCCAGTGCTGTCAAACGCTCATCATAGGATAACCTACTCATTCCTGGGATCATTCTCGTAAACCTTCTCTGGACCCTCTCCGGAGTCAGCGCATCCTTCCTCAGATATGGGGCCAAAATTTGGTCACAATACTCCAAATGCGGCCCGACCAGCACCTTATAGTAGGTATGTTACAAAACTTACCTTTAGCGGCGCTGCACTTCTGCCGCTCCCCGTGTGCGCGACTTTAGCGCCTTTCAGAGGGGGGGCGGGCTTAAAGTGCCGATTTTCACCAGACCAGGATAATCGATGAATGTCGGGCGATTTAATTGCGGAAGAAAAATCGCTCCGACATTTCATCCATTAAGGTATTTTTAAATTACTCTAAGTTATTTGTTAACTAGAGTAATTTAAAAATCACCTTCAAAAGCCGTGACCGCAGACAACCGGAAGCATTTTCCGTAGGGGAGAAAAAAAGGTAAATACTTTATTTTTTTATTAAAAGTTGGTTTTTTGGGAGGCATAAATACTATTTTAATGTTGCGAAATGGGGTCCCCAAAAAATGTATGAACCCCCAGTATTTTCCCCCCCGACTTCACCGCTAACCGCAACGTTCCAATCCACCGCATTCCACTAAAACCCACTCGCTAGTTGATTTAAATGGCCATTTATTTACAGGCATTAAACACTAAATTCCTTCCATTTGGCCCAGAAATTCATGAAAATGAGATTTAAAAATGATGTTATATTGTGGATTATTGTGTGAATGTTATTTGGACATTTAGGCAATTTAAAAAAAAGTTTATCTTTTCTTAAGAAATGGATAGATGTTTAGATCTACTCATTGAATGTTGTAATTAGCTACAATTAGATAACTAACTAATTATATGCTTTAATTTCAGGTAATCCAAGTAAGATTGTTTCATATTTGTTTCAGAATGCTTCAATCTATAATGACTGAAAATTTCATTGAGTTCTCTTAATTTTTAAGAATGTTATGGGCTTTTAACAGTTCCAGATCACAGCTTTGGAGTTAAGTCAATTGAAAGGCAATGGGGAACAAGATGCTCATTTCCGAGCATGAAAATGGCCATAACTTTCTTAATACTGAAGATATGAAAGTAAATTAGGTGTCAAATTAAACTTCTTGTTATGCTTTATCTGATGGGATAAATTGCAGACTTGATTTTTAAAATCTCAAAATTTTGTAACATTGCTACTTATAGATCCTCAGCATTACAACCCTGTTTTTGTATTCCAGTCCTCTTGATATAAATGTTAGCATTGAATTTGCCTTGGGTTACACAAAAAGCTGGAGAAACTCAGCGGGTGCAGCAGCATCTAAGGAGCCTTCCTTACTACCGATTCAACTTGCAGATTAACTAATTGGGAATCCTGCACCAGCACTCCCAAATCCCTCTGCACCTCCGATTTCCGGATTCTCTTCCCATTGAGGAAATAGTCCGCGCCTTTATTCCTATCACCATGATGCTTGACTCCACACTCTCATCCGCCACTTCCCTGCCCAACCTCCTAACCTGTCCAAGTCCTTCCTCCTCTGGAGTTTAGAAGGATCAGAGGGTTTCTTATTGGACAATATACAAGATACATTTAGTTGTCACATGTGCCAGTTGGCACCGTGAAATGTGATCACCGTACAGCCATACACTAAACATAAAGAACACAACACACGATGGACTCCAACATAAAACATCCCCACACAGCAGAATCAAACGTTTCCCACTGTGAGGGAAGGCACCAAAGTTCAGTCATCTTCCTCTGATGTTCACCCGTGGTCGGGGCCTCCGCAGTCGCAGCCACGGTCAGCCCGCCCCTCAGGCCAGCTGGAACTCCGACGCCGGAACGGGAGGCCAACCTGAGCGGCTTGGACCTGAGTCCGCGGCTCCCGACGTCCGCAGGCTGCGCCGGGCGGAGATTCACGCTGGCGTCCCCCGGAAATTTGGTCTCCAAATCTGAGGAAGGACATTATTGCCATAGAGGGAGTGCAGAGAAGGTTCACCAGACTGATTCCTGGGATGTCAGGACTGTCTTATGAACAAAGACTGCATAGACTCGGTTTATACTCTCTAGAATTTAGGAGATTGAGAGTGAATCTTATAGAAACTTACAAAATTCTTAAGGGGTTGGACAGGCTAGATGCAGGAAGATTGTTCCCGATGCTGGGGAGGTCCAGGACAAGGGGTCACAGCTTAAGGATAAGGGGGAAATCCTTTGGGACCGAGATGAGAAGGAATTTTTTCACACAGAGAGTGGTGGGTCTCTGGAACTCTCTGCCACAGAGGGTAGTTGATGCCAGTTCATTGGCTATATTTAAGAGGGAGTTAGATGTGGCCCTTGTGGCTAAGGGGATCAGAGGGTATGGAGAGAAGGCAGGTACGGGATACTGAGTTGGATGATCAGCCATGATCATATTGAATGGCGGTGCAGGCTCGAAGGGCCGAATGGCCTACTCCTGCACCTAATTTCTATGTTTCTATGTTTCTAAGATCTTCCCTTCACAAAACCATGCTGACCCTGGCCTATTTTATAGTGAACTTCTCAGTTCTGCGTAATCTCATCCTATATAACTGACTCTAAAAATCTTTCCGTACCTCTTTGTTGGATAGAGTTAGTGTGCGGGGATCACTGGTCTGCACGGACACGTTGGGCCGAAGGGCCTGTTTCCGCGCTGTATCTCTAAACTTGCCCTGTCCCACGTTATGAGTTCATTCCAAGAGCTCTCCCGAGTTTAAAAAAAATCAAACTCGTGGTAAGCACGGAGAATGAACGTAGCGGGTACGTCGGAGCCCGGGGACGTCTCTTAGCGGCTCGTAACGCTAACGGCGGGTGCTCGGGAAGACTCGCTAACGGCAGGTAAGCACGGGAAGACTCGTGAAGATTTTTCTACGTGTTCGAAAAATGTCCACGAGAGCCCCGAGTACCGACAAGCGGCCATTACCGTAAATCTCCGAGTTCGAATCGGGGCAAACTCGGGGAGAGAGCTCTTGGAATGAACTCGTACCGTGGGACAGGGATTTAAACTGGAAAAGGAACTGAGAGCTGTGTGGATTTGAGAAAGGGCATCTTCCTAAGCCTGCCTTAGGAGGAGCCGCGATGAGTGATCAATCAGTTTGAATAATTGATTACCCGTGGGATATTTCATTCAGACAGCCCGCTGTCTCCACATCCGCCAGACTAACATGAGCTGGATCGATTGTCACTGTGGAGGTGCTGTAATCAATCATCATAGCTTGGACACATCCCATAGAACACAGAGCATCGAACAATGCATCCCTGGGACAGGCCCCATGACATGTTATGTCCATGCTGAACATCATGCCAAGTTACACCCCTGTACGTGATCCATATCCCTCCATTCCCTGCGTATCCGCGTGCGCATCTGCAAGCCAGAACTCAGTTCAGTTCAGTTCAGTTCATTGTCACGTGTACCGAGCTGCAGTCAATGGATATTGTTACAGCTGAGATAGATAGATTCTTGATTAGTACCGGTGTCAGGGGTCATGGGGCGAAGGCAGGAGAATGGGGTTCGGAGGGAGAGATAAATCAGCCATGATTGAATGGTAGAGAAAAACTTGATGGGCCGAATGGCCTAATTCTGTTCCAATCATGGATGCTTTCAAGAGAGAGCTAGATAGGGCTCTTAAAGGTAGCGGAGTCAGGGGATATGGGGAGAAGGCAGGAACGGGGTACTGATTGGGGATGATCAGCCATGATCACATTGAATGGCGGTGCTGGCTCGAAGGGCTGAATGGCCTCCTCCTGCACCCATTGTGTATTGTCTATTGTCTAATCACTAGATCCAACGACCTTTTCCATGCTGTATCTCTAAAACCTGAAGGGGTATTGAGTTAACAAAGAACGACAGCGTAATTGCACATCTACTCCAAAGGGCTTGCATTTGTATGATGGGTCGAATAGCCCATTTTTATGCTCCACGTCTTTTATACCAGACATTGCCAAACCAACACCAGGCTCCAAAGTTAAGGATATATAAAATGGTGAGATGCATGGATAGGATGGACAGACAGAACCTTTTTCCTGGGTTTGGAAACGTCAAAGGCAAGTAGGTGGCACAGTGGCACAGTTGGTAGAGCCACTGCCCCCACTGTGCCAGGGTCCTGTGTTCGATCCTGACCTCAGGAGGGTGGGGGGGTGGGGGGGGGGGTGCTGTCCGTGTGGAGTTTGCATGTTCACTCTGTGACCCCATTAATTTTCTCTGTGTGCTCCGGTTCCCAACATTCCCAACATTTTTTAAACACTAATAACACTTATATTTTTAATTGATGGGAAGAATCCTCTGCACCTGCTGAGCGGAGGGGGACTGAGTAAGATGGCCAAACATCACAGCCGTAAGTGGTAGCGTTTTATCTAAAATCAATATACAATGCAAACAGGAAGTTATCCAAAGCACCCAAACCACCATTTGCAGTAGTGCCTTTTCACTTCAAGCCAAAGCCCCAAAACCACCATTTGCAGTGGTGCCTTTTAACTTCAACCCAAAGCCCCCAAACCACCATTTACAGGCAGTGCTTTTTTACTTCAAACCAACCATTTTTTTATTTTCAAACCACATTAAGGGCACTCTCAGTTGAGTAGACATGTGTTCAGTGTTATTCAGAGCTCAAAGAGACATGATCCTCTGGCTTCCTCCATCTTGCAGAGACTGAGTGAGACACACCACTTCCGGGTTTTATAGTCACTCCCCCTTCCCACCAGCAGGGGCAGCAGAGAGAATGGCAAATTTTTAACAAACATTAATATCTCTCTGATTTTTCATCGATGGGAAAAATCCTCCGGTCCAGGAAGACGGAGGGGGGCTATGAGCGAGGTGGCCAAAAAATGACGGCCGTAGGTGTCGGCGTTCTCTCGGGAATCACAGCACAGCGAGCAAAAAGCGGTCAAGATCAGACTTTTAGTAATATAGATAGATTAAGGGTTTGGACACGCTAGAGGAAGGAAACATGTTCCTGATGTTGGGGGAGTCCGGAACCAGGGACCACAGTTTAAGAATAAGGAGTAAGCCATTTAGAACGGAGACGAGGAAACACTTTTTCTCACAGAGAATGGTGAGTCTGTGGAATTCTCTGCCTCAGAGGGCGGTGGAGGCCGGTTCTCTGGATGCTTTCAAGAGAGAGCTAGATAGGGCTCTTAAAGATAGCGGAGTCAGGGGATATGGGGAGAAGGCAGGAACGGGGTACTGATTGGGGATAATCAGCCACGATCCAATTGAATGGCGGTGCTGGCTCGAAGGGCCGAATGGCCTACTCCTGCACCTTTTGTCTATTGTCTATTGAATGGGTGCAAAAGTTGGATAACATAGAACTGGGGAGAACGGGTGATCGGTGGTCAGCGTGGACTCGGTGGGCTGACGGCCTGTTTCCATGATGTATCTTTTAATTAATCAACCTAACTAAAATTAGAAGTCATAGCTTCAACATGAGAGGGGGCAACGTTTAAAGAAGATATATGGGGTATGCTATTTTTATACATATCGCAAGAAATTGCAGAGAATTGTGGACGCAGCCCAGACCATCACACAAACTAATCTCCCTTCCATTGACTCCATCTACACCTCACGCTGCCTCGGCAAGGCCAGCAGCATCATCATAGCTTTCATAGCAAAAGGATTTGAGTATCGGAGCAGGGAGGTTCTACTGCAGTTGTACAGGGTCTTGGTGAGACCACACCTGGAGTATTGCGTACAGTTCTGGTCTCCAAATCTGAGGAAGGACATTATTGCCATAGAGGGAGTGCAGAGAAGGTTCACCAGACTGATTCCTGGGATGTCAGGACTGTCTTATGAACAAAGACCGCATAGACTCGGTTTATACTCTCTAGAATTTAGGAGATTGAGAGGGGATCTTATAGAAACTTACAAAATTCTTAAGGGGTTGGACAGGCTAGATGCAGGAAGATTGTTCCCGATGTTGGGGAGGTCCAGGACAAGGGGTCACAGCTTAAGGATAAGGGGGAAATCCTTTAGGACCGAGATGAGAAGGAATTTTTTCACACAGAGAGTGGTGGGTCTCTGGAACTCTCTGCCTCAGAGGGTAGTTGAGGCCAGTTCATTGGCTATATTTAAGAGGGAGTTAGATGTGGCCCTTGTGGCTAAGGGGATCAGAGGGTATGGAGAGGAGGCAGGTACGGGATACTGAGTTGGATGATCAGCCATGATCATATTGAATGGCGGTGCAGGCTCGAAGGGCCGAATGGCCTACTCCTGCACCTAATTTCTATGTTTCTATGTTTCTATGTTTCTATCAAGGACCAGTCTCACCCCTGGTCATCCCTCATCTCCCCTCTCCCATCAGGCAAAAGGTATTGAAGCATCAGACCTCCAGATTCAGGGACAGTTTCTTCCCAGCTGGTTATCAGGCAACTGAACCGTCCTATATTATCCTATACGGGCAGCCACGGTGGCGCAGTGGTAGAGTTGCTGCCTTCAGTGACATGTTCAGGGCAGACATTGTGGGCTGAAGGGCCTGTTTCTGTGCTGTAATGTTCCAGATTCTACAATATCACCCACTAGAGTTAAGGGCCTGTCCCACCAGCATGCAACTCTATGCGATGAGCGCGACCTAACGTGGTCGCTTGAGCCGTCCGGCGTCGCGGGGCCGGTCCCACTTCGATCGCCGGAGCCGTGCGGAATTGTGCGGAGTTCATTACACACCGCCTCGACGTCGTGCCTCCGTGACCCTCTCTGTAGGTGCCTCCGTGACCCTCTATGTGTGTGGCTCCGTGGCCCTCTGTGTGTGTGTGTGCCTCTGTGCCCCTCTCTGTGTGCCCTCTCTGTCCTGGTGAACTTACCTTTAAGACTTCGCTCCAAGTTCGCCTCACTTTGCGCCGCGTTGCGCCACTCACCCGACCTCCGCGCGGCCCTCGCTGCCGGTTTGTTCGCGCTTGCCGCATGCAGGCGCATGCTGGTGGGAACGGCCCTGTACAGGGGATCACCCGACCTCCGCGTGGCCCCCGCTTCTAGTTTGATCACGTTCATCGCATGGAGTCGGATGCTGGTAGGACAGGCCCTTTAGTTTAGTTTAATTTAGTTTAATTCAGTCTTCCCCGTGGGTTGTCACCTTGTCGCGGTGGAGAATCTTGTGTGGTCCTGAGATCCTGAGAGCGATGCCGTCTGGAGCGATGCTCCTGGTAGGGCCACCCATGGTGGTAAGGTCGAGGGGGAGGTCTCTGACAAAGAGCGATCCGACCAAGACCTCAACGGTGGAACAGGCGGAGGACGATGGCTGACCTTAGTGGAGCGTCACAACGGCTGGGAAGGCGGATGAAGGCTGCGGCAGAAAAGGGTCTCCGGTCGTCTTGGACTCCAGGCCACTGGATCCTGACCCAGATCTGTCAAGGATTGTGGGGTGGCTGTCTGTGCACCAGTCTCCCCACGTTAAACAAAGTCACGCACAGGCATCCTCCATATGGGGAATAGCACCCTGGAGACACCCATGGTTGGCCATGACCTAATGGGGCCCAAGAAAATAAGTTTAGTTCAGCTTAGTTTAGAGATACAGCATAGAATCAGGCCCTTCTGCCCATCTAGCCCGCGCCGACCAGCAATCCCCGCACATTAACGCTATCCTACAGACACGAGGGACAATTTACAATTTTACCAAAACAAGTAACCTGTACGTCTTTGGAGTGTGGGAGGAAACTGGAGCACCCTGAGGAAATCCACGCGGTCACGGGGGGAATGTGCAAACTCCACACACACACACACACACAGGAGGTTTGGGGAGAAGGCAGGAACGGGGTACTGATTGGGCCTGTGGTCTCTGGCCCTGTTAGGCGGCAACTCTACCGCTGTGCCACCATGCTGACTTATCGCAACAAATTATTGCTTACGGAGCATAAAGGATTGTGTAGACTTCTGAAACCCTGAACCTTGTCCTTGTTCTGACTTGGTTATGATCCAGGCACCAAATAGTTAACAGGTTGGTGTGTTTGTGTGTTTGTGTGTGTGTGCGTAAGTGTGCATGTGAGTGTGTGGGGGGAGAATGTTGTGTGTAAATGTGTGTGTGTGTGTGTGTGTGTAAGTGTGTGTATATCTGTATGTGTGTGGGGGTATGTTTGAGTCTGCATGTGAGTGTGTGTGTGTGTGTGTGTGTGTGGGGGGATGTTGTGTGTAAATGTGTGTGTGTGTGTGTGTGTGTGTGAGTGTGTGTATATGTGTGTGTGTGTGTGTATGTGTGTGGGTGGTGTGTTTATGTGTGTGTATGTGTGTGTGTGTTTGTGTATGTGCGTGGGGGGATGTTTGTGTGTGGGGGACATGCATGTTTGTGTGTGTGTGGGGGGATGCGTGTTGCGGGTGTGTGTATGTGAGGGGGGATATGAGTGTGTGTGTGTGTGTATGGGGTGTGTGGGAGTGTGTGTGTGTGTGTGTGTATGTGTGTGTGGTGTGTGTGTGTGTGGAAGTGTGTGTGTGTGTGTGTGTGTGTGTGTGTGAGTGTGTGTGTGTGTGGGGGGGGGGGTGGGATGATATGAGTGTATGTGTGAGAGTGTGTATGTGTCTCTCTTTCTCTTTCACTTTCACTCTATCTCTCTCTCTCTGTTTCTCACTCTCCCTGCCTCTCTATCCTTGTCTCTCTCTCTCCATCTCCAGTCCCTTCCCCCTCCCTCCCCACCTCTACAACCGCACAGCAGGCGCCGACTGGAGGAGAGGCATTATAAATATATTTCATGATGTTCTCTCTGGTTGGCTGGGTCGTTCAGAGAGATGGGGGGGGGGGGGGTTGGCACAGGAGAGGGTGTGGTGTTTGCGGATAGAAATGTCTCACAGTGCTTCCATCTGCCCGCGATGGGTCTGTGAAAGAGAGCTTGATTTTGGCTGCTAATTTTCCAATTTGCAGGTGAAAATCGTCCCTGCGTTTGGAAGGTTGCTAGATTTATATAGGGAGGTAGATAGATAGATAGATATCTTTTTTTGTTGTTGTTGCAGCTGCAACATCTCAGCCGAAGAAGGGAGTTGAGGTGGGGGTTGGGTTTGGGGACGGGGGGGACGGGAGGGGCGGGAGGGGCGCGCTGGTCGTAAGTCGGACCCTGAAACGCCCCAGCCTAAGCTGTTTCAGCACCGCGGACAGCAACGATGGCCTGGCCATGCATCAGCCGCGCCTGCTGCATCGCTCGCTTCTGGAACCAGCTCGACAAGGCTGACATCGCCGTCCCGCTGGTGTTCACCAAGTACTCAGAGGTGACCGCCGATGGAAGTCACCATCACCCGTTCCGGGCCCCGGGAATAGACGTCCAGCCGCTGGGAGCAGGAGCAGCAGGAGGAGGAGGCGGTGGAGGAGACCAGGACTCCGTCGCTCAGACAACCGAGGTACCAACAACCTTCTCGGGGACAAACACACACTCTCACACTCACTCACATATATATACACACACTCACACACTCACACACACACACACACACACACACACACACACACACATATATACACACACTCACACTCACACACACACACTCACACACACACACACACACACACACACACATATATACACACACTCACATATATACACACACATATATATATATACACACACTCACATACACACACTCACACACACACACTCTCACACACACACATATATATACACACACACATACACACACTCACATACACACACTCACATATACACACAGCACACACACATATATATATACACACACACACACACATATATATATACATACACACTCACGCACCCTCACACATATATATACACACACTCACCACACACACACACACACACACACACACATGTATATACACACACATATATATACACACATGCACACACACACACATACATACACATACACGCTCACACACACACAAACATCTCGGTGGCTTCTGAACGCGTTGCAATTTGGGGGGTGGCGGATCGCCATCCCGGGTTGTGTTTTGGGCGGGTCCGTGGATTGGGAAAGGTTTAGAGCATTTTTGTGTCTATCTTTGATGTCAACATCTGCATCTGAACGTGTGGGCAGGAACTGCAGAGTTTCACCAGCATTTTTTTTTTAAATCTACCTTCGATTTTTCCAGCATCTCCACTTCCTTCTCAAACAAGGAACTGCAGATGCTGGTTTGCACGGAAAAAATAGGCACACAATGCCGGAGGAACTCAGCGGGGACTCTGGAGAGAAGGAATCCCTTCTCCGCTGCCTGACCCGCGGAGTTACACCAGCATTTTGTGTCTATCTTCGGTGCAAACCAGCATCTGCAGTTCCTTATAAGAGAGAGACACACAGAGACACACAGAGGGAGAGACAGAGACACACAGAGGGAGAGACACAGAGACAGAGACACACAGAGGGAGAGACAGAGAGACAGAGACACAGAGACACACAGAGGGAGAGACAGAGAGACAGAGAGACAGAGACACACAGAGGGAGAGACAGAGAGAGACACACAGAGGGAGAGACAGACACACACAGAGGGAGAGACAGAGAGACAGAGACACACAGAGGGAGAGACAGAGAGAGAGGATAGGGTTTGGAGGGATATGAGTCAAAGGCAGGCAGGTGGGGCTGGTGTAGATGGGGCAGGTTGGTCAGCATGGACTAGTAGGGCCGAAAGGCCTGTTTCTTTGCTGCATGACTTGTGCCCCTTGGGGGGTTTGTCTGTGTGTATCAGCTGTACAGTGTAAAGCGCTAGAGGAAAAAAGCCTTCAGCTGAAGACAGCACCTTCCCCAGTCAACAGATGTGAGGCGCTTTTCTAAAGTGTTGACTGCAGATTTGCCAAGCCTCGCCTCGCCTCGCCTCGCCCTCCCTCCCGTCTTGTCGCGGTCTCTCCAGCTTTTAGCCGAGTGGGGCTGGTGACCGTGCATTGTGGGCTCTCCGCCCTTCTCTCCTCGTTACACAGTCCAAAAAAAACACACATCCTTGAAGTCCACTCCTGTCAGCAAGGTACAAAGAGGCGAGGGAACAGATGGACAGAGACAGAGAGAGAGAGAGAGACAGAGAGAGACACAGGGAGAGAGAGAGGGAGAGAGAGAGGGAGAGAGAGAGACACATAGAGGGAGAGAGAGAGAGAGAGAGAGAGAGAGAGAGAGAGATAGTCAGAGAGGGAGAGAGAGAGAGACACATAGAGGGAGAGAGAGAGAGAGACAGAGCCAGAGGGAGAGACAGACCGAGAGAGAGAAAGAGAGAGACAGACAGACAGAAACGGAGAGAGAGAGAGAGGGGGGGGGGGGGGGCAGAGAGAGACAGGGAGAGAGAGAAAGACAGAGAGGGAGAGAGAGAGAGACAGAGAGAGACAGAGGGAGAGAAAGAGAATGAGAGACAGAGAGAGAGGGAGAGAAAGTGAGTGAGAGACAGACAGAGAGAGAGACAGACAGACAGAGACAGAGAGAGGCTCTCACAAGGAGAGACAGACACAGACAAATAGATCAACAGGGGGTAGATGGACTGGCAGATTAATGGACAAAAGTACCTGCCTTTTTCAACCATTAGTACAAATGTTGACTACACCTGCTGAAAACACTGTTTGATGTACACATTTAATAATATTTGGGTGCCAGATATTTCTAGCTGGTTTCAACATTACAGATTCAACAATTTATATTATAAAAATAATATTTTCAAGTATCCAGTGAATTGGCTTTGTCCCCGCCCAGTTGTGTAACACGCACACACATGCACCAACACGCACACGCATTCACACTCATATACACACATATACACACATCCAAACACACTCACACATGCACAAACACATACACACAAACACACACAAAGAGGCACACACACAATCACACACACACTAACATAGACATAGACACACACATAGAGGCACACACACATATACTTGCACATATATATATACACACACACACACATATACACACATATACATGCACATATATATATATATATACACACACACATACACACACACATAGAGGCACACATACATATATATATATACACACACACACACACACATACACGCACATACACACACACACATATATATACACACACATAGAGGCACACACACACATATACATACATATATATATACACACACACACGCTCATATATACACACACATATATAACATACACACACACATAGACGCACACATACATATATATACACACACACACATACGCACACATACACGCACACACATATATATACACACACATAGAGGGACACACACACATATACATACATATATATACACACACACATACTCATATATACACACACATAGAGGCACACACATATATATATATATACATATATATCTACACACACGCGCACATACGTACACACACAGACACACAAAGAGGCACACATACACACACATATATACACACACACACACATAGAGGCACACACACACACACATATATACATGTATATACACACACACGCACATACACACACACATACAGACACACAAAGAGGCACACATACACATACATAGATATATACACACACACATACACACACACACACAGACACACAAAGAGGCACACATACACACACATATATATATACACAGAGGTGTGTGTGACCACGTTTACAGGAGCAAGCTATTGCCAGCTCTGCTGACTGCCGCCCCTCACCACTACCATTAACCCACCCCCCCCCCTCCCCCCTGCTCCCTGCCCCTGTCCCATCGAGCCACAAGCAGACTGGGCTGGGATTAGTCCACACCCTGCAGCCTGTGGATTCCTCGTTGCATTCCGGTTGGCAGCCCGCATGTCCCTCCCCCCCCCCCCCCGTCAGTGAGCGGGCCTATGAACACAGCACATTACCTGAATCACAGCGGCCTGTACGCAGTGCCACCCACACAGTCACCTCGTACATGAGAGCTGCAGTGAAGGAAGACACACGCACCATTACAGTCATATTTCACTGGGGCAGCTTACACCCCAGCGGTATGAATATCAGCGTCACTATCCCCAAGTAGCTCCGCCTCAGAGGGCGGTGGAGGCCGGTTCTCTGGATACTTTCAAGAGAGAGCTAGATAGGGCTCTTAAAAATAGCGGAGTCAGGGGATATGGGGAGAAGGCAGGAACGGGGTACTGATTGGGGATGATCAGCCATGATCACATTGAATGGCGGTGCTGGCTGGAAGGGCCGAATGGCCTCCTCCTGCACCTGTTGTCTATTGTCTCTTGTCTGTTGTCTGTTGCCTTCCTTCTCTCTCCATCCCTCCCCCACCCTAGTTTTCCGATCAGTCTGCCTGTCCCCCCCGATTAGAATCGAGGGTTACACAAAAAGCTGGAGAAACTCAGCGGGTGCAGCAGCATCTAAGGAGCGAAGGAGATAGGCGACGTTTCGAGTCGAGACCCTTCTTCAGATTTTATATTTAGATGGATATAGAAGGTGATAACCCAGCGGGACAGGCAGCATCTCTGGAGAGAAGGAATGGGCGGCGTTTCGGGTCGAGAACCTGTCCCGCTAAGTTACTCCGGCTTTTTGTGTCCATCTTCGGTTTAAACCAGCATCTGCAGTTCCTTCTTATACATTTTTATCTCAGTTCGCTGTTATCACCTTCTCCCGGCTAAGATTGATCTGTACTACGTTTTCCCTGAACTCCATCCCCTTTGATGTCTCCTTTTCACACCTTACCCTTCCTTATCTCTGTGTATCTCCCTCTCCCCTGACCCGCTCCTCAGTCTGAAGAAGGGTCCTGACCCGAAAACGTCGCCCATTCCTTCTCCCCCACAGGCGTGTGCCTGTCCCACTGAGTTACTCCAGCATTTTGTGTCTTGTCTGTGTAAACCAGCATCTGCAGTTCCATCCTACACAGTCAGGTTCTATGTAAAGGAAGAACTGCAGATTAACTGCTGGTTAAAATCGAAGGTAGACACAAAAACGCTGGAGTAACTCAGCGGGACAGGCAGCATCTCCGGAGAGGAGGAATGGGCGACGTTTCGGGTCTCGACCCTGCGGATATGCGTGCATGTGCACGAAGGGGTCCCGGGACTGAAGAAGGGTCTCGTCCGAAGAAGTCGCCCATTCATTCTCTCCAGAGTCGCTGCCTCACCCGTTGAGTTACTCCAGCATTTTGTGCCTACAGTCAGAATCTGGTCCGACTTGGCACTTAATTGAGTGCATTTATCGAGTTCTTTGTTATCCTCCAAAGTGCAGGCCATGCCTGGGTTTGTCAGCTACAGCTGTTAGCAGGCAGCTCAGCGTTGCCGAAAACAAAACAGACTCAGCCCGCTCAGGATGGCTGGCAGCGTATGTTCTCTGTCCCCTGACACTACGGATAAAGGCTTGCCAGATGATAGATTCCGTCCGCCATCTACACAGCTGCGCCCTGCCGGGTGCACACACTCAAGGATGTTGCCAGGACTCGACTGTGTGAGCTGCAGGGAGAGGCTGAGCAGGCTGGGTCTCTATCCCATGGAGCGCAGGAGGATGACCATATAACCATATAACAATTAGAGCACGGAAACAGGCCTTCTCGGCCCTTCCAGTCCGTGCCGACCATTTATTTTCCCCTAGTCCCATCTACCTGCACTCAGACCAAGCGTCATTGCGTATTAGACAATAGACAATAGACAATAGGTGCAAGAGTAGGCCATTCGGCCCTGCGAGCCAGCACCGCCATTCAATGTGATCATGGCTGATCATCCCCAATCAGTACCCCGTTCCTGCCTTCTCCCCATATCCCCTGACTCCGCTATCTTAACCATATAAACCATATAACAATTACAGCACGGAAACAGGCCCTCTCGGCCCTTCCAGTCCATGCCGACCATTTATTTTCCCCTAGTCCCATCTACCTGCACTCAGACCATACCCCTCCATTCCCTTCTCGTCCATATACCTATCCACTTTACTTTTAAATGTTAAAACCGATCCTGCCTCCACCACTTCTGCTGGAAGATCATTCCACACAGCCAGCACTCTCTGAGTAAAGAAGTTCTCCCTCATGTTACCCCTAAACTTCTGTCCCTTAATTCTCATGCCATACCCTCTTGTTTGAATCTTCCCTACCTTCAATGGGAAAAGCTTATCCACGTCAACCATTTGATCAGGTCCCCCCTTCACCTTCAGCGCTCGAAAGAATAAAGACCTAACTTGTTCAACCTTTCTCTGTAACTTAGTTGCTGGAACCCAGGCAACATTCTAGTAAATCTCCTCTGTACTCTCTCTATTTTGTTGACGGGTGAGGGGTGAGGGGTGATCTTATAGAATATCACGAGAGGAATAGATCGGGTAGATGGACAGAGTCCTTTGCACAAAGTAGGGGAATCGAGGACCAGAGGACATGGGTTCAAGGTGAAGGGGAAAAGATTTAATGGGAATCCGAGGGGTAACTTTTCACACAGAGGGTGGTGGGTGCGTGGAACGAGTTGGCAGCGGAGGTAGTTGAGGCTGGGACTATTCTAATGTTTAAGAAACGGTTAGACAGGTACACGGATCGGACAGGTTTGGAGGGATATGGACCAAGCGTAGGCAAGTGGCGTAGCGGTAGATTTGTAGCCCTACAGCTCTTGCAGTGCCAGAGACCCGGGTTCGATCCCCACTTCGGGTGCCGTCTGTACGGAGTTTGTACGTTCTCCCGAGACCTGCATGGGGTTTTCTCCGAGGTCTTCGGTTTCCTCCCACTCTCCAAAGACGTGCAGGTTTGTAGGTAAATTGGCTTGGTATAAATGTAAATTGTGTAGGGTAGCGTTAGTGTGCGGGGATCGCTGGTCGGCGCGGACCCGGTGGGCCGAAGGGCCTGTTTCCGCGGTCTATGTCTAAACTAAACTGAATTGAAAAGGTGGGACTAGTGTAGCTGGGACATGTTGGCCGGTGTGGGCAAGTTGGGTCGAAGGGCCTGTTTCCACACTGTGACTATGACTCGCCTGTCATTAGGAAAAGATCTCTCCAGTAACCCTGGTAGTCTGACCTAGTCCGAGCCCTAGTGAGACCACACCTGGAGCATTGTGTGCAGTTTTGGTCCCCTAATTTCATGAAGGACATTCTTGCCATTGAGGGAGTGCAGCGTAGGTTCACAAGGTTAATTCCCGGGATGGCGGGACTGTCATATGCTGAGAGAACGGAGCAGCTGGGCTTGTACACTCTGGAGTTTAGAAGGATGAGAGGATATCTCATTGAAACATATAAGATTGTTAAGGGCTTGGACACGCTAGAGGCAGGAAACATTATCACGATGTTGGGGGAGTCCACAACCAGGGGCCACAGTTTAAGAATTTGGGGTAAGCCATTTAGAACGGAGACGAGGAAACACTTTTTCTCCCAGAGAGTGGTGAGTCTGGAATTCTCTGCCTCAGAGGGCGGTGGAGGCCGGTTCTCTGGATGCTTTCAAGAGAGAGCTAGATAGGGCTCTTAAAGAGAGCGGAGTCAGGGAATATGGGGAGAAGGCAGGAACGGGGTACTGATTGGGGATGATCAGCCATGCTCACATCGAATGGCGGTGCTGGCTCGAAGGGCCAAATGGCCTCCTCCTGCACCTATTGTCTATTGACTAAGCTAAGCTAGTATTGCGTTAAAGAAGGAACTGCAGATGCTGGAGAATCGAGGGTTACACAAAAGGCTGGAGAAACTCAGCGGGTGCAGCAGCATCTATGGAGCGAAGGAGATAGGCGACGTTTCGGGTCGAGTGCCGAAGAAGGGCCTCGACCCGAAACGTCGCCTATCTCCTTCGCTCCTTAGATGCTGCTGCACCCGCTGAGTTTCTCCAGCCTTTTGTGTATCCTAAGTTAGTATTGCATTGTCCAATGTACCCCCTGTTATAGAGTTATAGAGTCATACAGTGTGGAAACAGGCCCTTCTGCCCAACTTACCCACACCCACCAACCTGTCCCAGCTACACTTAGTGGTAGCACCCCTTAACAGCAGGGATACTGGTATCCAAGTAAATCCCATCATAATCAAGGACCAGTCCCACCCCGGCCACTCCCTCTTCACCCCTCTCCCATCGAGCAAGAGGTACAGAAGTGTGAAAACGAACGCACACACCTCCAGATTCATATTTCGCGTGGGTAGTTTACACCCCAGCGGTGTGAACATTGACTTCTCCAATTTCAGGTAGTCCCTGCTTTCTCCCTCCTTCCCCTCCCCTTCCCAGCTCTCCCGCAGCCCACATGCCTCCGCCTCTTCCTTTCTTCTTCCCGCCCCCCCCCCCACCCCCACATCAGTCTGAAGAAGAGTCTCGACCCTGAAACGTCACCTATTTCCTTCGCTCCACAGATGCTGCCTCACCCGCTGAGTTTCTCCAGCATTTTTGTCTATCTCCAGATTCAGGGACCGTTTCTTCCCAGCTGTTATCTGATGGTATCGGGCAACTGAACCATCCCACCACAACCAGAGAGCAGTCCTGAACTACTATCTATCTCATCGGGGACCCCCGGCCTATCTTTAATCGGACTACACTGGGCTTTACATTGCATTTAATTATATTCCCCTATCCTGTATCTGAACACTGGAATCATGTATGGTCTTTCCTCTGGCTGGTTCGCACGCAACAAAAGCTTTTCACTGTACATAGGTACACGTGACGATAAACTAAACGTATAATCATAGGGCGATGCAGTGTGGAAACAGGCCCTTCGGCCCAACTTGCCCATGCTCACCAACATGCCCCATCTACACTAGTCCCACCTGCCTGCGTTTGGCCCACATCCCTCTAAGCCTGTCCTATCCATGTGCCTGTAGGACTTAACTGCAGATTATACTGGAGATAGACACAAAGTGCTGGAGTACTTTAGCGGGTCAGAAGTCTGAAATCTGTAGAAGGGCCTCAACCCGAAATGCCACCTTTCTTACCCCTCCAAAGATGCTGCCTGACCCGCTGAATCACTGCAGCACTTTATGTCTGTCTATCCATGTACCTGTTTAAATCTTTCTTAAATTTTGTGATAGCACCTGCCTCAACTACCTCCCCCCGGCAGCTCATGTGCATGAGTCATAGGAGCAGCATTGGGCCATTCGGCCCATCGAGACTTGCTCCTTCATTCATAGAAACATAGAAACATAGAAAATAGGTGCAGGAGTAGGCCATTCAGCCCTTCGAGCCTGCACCGCCATTCAATATGATCATGGCTGATCATCCAACTCAGTATCCCGTACCTGCCTTCTCTCCATACCCTCTGATCCCCTTAGCCACAAGGGCCACATCTAACTCCCTGTTAAATATAGCCAATGAACTGGCCTCAACTACCCTCTGTGGCAGAGAGTTCCAGAGACCCACCACTCTCTGTGTGAAAAAAGTCCTTCTCATCTCGGTCCTAAAGGATTTCCCCCTTATCCTTAAGCTGTGACCCCTTGTCCTGGACCTCCCCAACATCGGGAACAATCTTCCTGCATCTAGCCTGTCCAATCCCTTAAGAATTTTGTAAGTTTCTATAAGATCCCCTCTCAATCTCCTAAATTCTAGAGAGTATAAACCGAGTCTATGCAGTCTTTGTTCATAAGACAGTCCTGACATCCCAGGAATCATGGTTGAACCATCTCTCCCTCCTAACCCCATTCTCCTGCCTCCCCCCCCCCCCCCATAACCCCGACACCCATACTAATCAAGAATCTATCTATCCCCACCCTATAAATATCCATTGACCTGGCCTCCACAGCCGTCTGTGGCAATGAATGCCACAGATTCACCACCCTCTGACTGAAGAAATTCCTCCTCATCTCCTTTCCAAATCTACATCCTTTAATTCTGAGGCTGTGCCCTCTGGTTCTAGACTCTCCCACTAGTGGAAACATCCTCTCCACATCCACTCTACCCAGGCCTTTCACTATTCTGTAAGTTTCAATGAGGTGTCCCCTCATCCTTCTAAATGCCAGCGAGTACAGGCCCAGCGCCGACAAACGCTCATCGTACGTTAGTTAACCCACTCATTCCTGGGATCATTTTCGTAAACCTCCTCAGATAGTTGGTCCGAGGAAAATAACACCACAGGTGTCGTAGAGTGATACAGCGTGGAAACAGGCCCTTCAGCCCATCTTGCCCACACCGGCCAACAATGTCCCAGCTACACTAGTCCCACCTGCCTGCGTTTGGTCCTCTCCATGTACCTGTCTAACTGTTTCTTAAACGTTGGGATAGTCCCCGCCTCAACTACCTCCTCTGGCAGCTCGTTCCATACACCCACCGCCCTTTGTGTGACAAAGTTACCTCTCAGATTCCTATTAAATCTTTTCCCCTTCACCTTAAACCTATAGGGCCTGTCCCACCAGCATGCAACTCTATGCGATTAAAGCGACCTAACGTGGTCGCTTGAGCCGTCCGGCGTCGCGGGGCCCGTCCCACTTCGATCGCCGGAGCCGTGCGGAATTGTGCGGAGTTCGTCCCGACATCGCGCGGGGCTCCGAAAAACTGACCATGTTCAAAAATTCCGCGCGGCAACGGCTTGTCGGCTCGCAGTCGCCTCGACGCATTACACACCGTCTCGACATCGTGCCTCCGTGGCCCTCTCTGTGTGTGGCTCCATGGTCCTCTGTGTGTGTGCCTCTGTGCCCCTCTCTGTGTGCCCCTCTCTGTCCTGAACTTACCTTTAAGACTTCGCTCCAAGTTCGCCTCACTTTGTGCCGCATTGCGTCACTCACCCAACCTCCGCGCGGCCCTCGCTGCCGGTTTGGTCGCGCTTGCCGCATGCAGGCGCATGCTGGTGGGAACGGCCCTGTACAGGGGATCACCCGCCCTCCGCGCGGCCCCCGCTTCTAGTTTGATCGCGCTCATCGCATGGAGTCAGATGCTGGCCCTTAAGTCCTCTGGTCCTCGATTCCCCTACTCTGGGCAAGAGACTCTGTGCGTCGACCCGATCTATTAATCTCAAGATATTATATACCTCATCCTCCTGCCCACCAAGGAATAGAGCCCCAGCCTCTCCCTATAGCTCAGACCTTCGAGTCCTGGCAACATCTTTAGACAGAGGGTGGTGAATCTGTGGGATTTATTGCCACAGAGGGCTGTAGAGGATTATGGATATTTTTAAGGTGGAGTTTGATAGGCTCTTGATTAGTACAGGGCCTGTCCCACTTGGCGATATTTTCGGTGACTGCCGGCCTCACATCAGTGTTGACAAAAGATTTTGAACATTTCAAAATCCAGCGGCGACAAAAAAAACGTTGCGAGACTTGAAAAAACACCGCGCGTTAATACGCCATCACGCCGCAAATTTTTCATCGACCTGATACATCAGTCAATGATGCCAGCAGTCGCCGAAAAAATCGCCATGTGGGACAGGCCCAAAACATAGAAATATAGAAACATAGAAATTAGGTGCAGGAGTAGGCCATTCGGCCCTTTGAGCCTGCACCGCCATTCAATATGATCATGGCTGATCATCCAACTCAGTATCCCGTACCTGCCTTCTCTCTATACCCTCTGATCCCCTCAGCCACAAGGGCCACATCTAACTCCCTCTTAAATATAGCCAATGAACTGGCCTCAGCTACCCTCTGTGGCAGAGAGTTCCAGAGACCCACCACTCTCTGTGTGAAAAAAGTCCTTCTCATCTCGGTCCTAAAGGATTTCCCCCTTATCCTTAAGCTGTGACCCCTTGTCCTGGACCTCCCCAACATCGGGAACAATCTTCCTGCATCTAGCCTGTCCAACCCCTTAAGAATTTTGTAAGTTTCTATAAGATCCCCTCTCAATCTCCTAAATTCTAGAGAGTATAAACCGAGTCTATGCAGTCTTTGTTCATAAGACAGTCCTGACATCCCAGGAATCAGTCTGGTGAACCTTCTCTGCACTCCCTCTATGGCAATAATGTCCTTCCTCAGATTTGGAGACCAGAACTGTACGCAATAGTCCAGGTGTGGTCTCACCAAGACCCTATACAACTGAAGTAGAACCTCCCTGCTCCTATACTCAAATCCTTTTGCTATGAAGGATAGCAAAGGAGAGAAAGGGTTCCCTCTCCCAATAGCTCGGACCCTCTAGTCCTGGCAGCATCCTCGTAAATCTTCACTGTACCCTCTCCAGCTTGACAACATCTTCCCTCCAACACGGTGCCCAGAACTGAACTCAATGCTCTAAATAGGACAATAAGTGACCAGCAGATTGAGGCTGCACCCGCACTTTCTGATATAAATTAACAATGTAGGCTCCGCTGTGGGAGACAAGACAGAGTCCATCGCAAACAACACCGGCTGTGCGGAGCAAGGGTTTACGGCAACAGGGAAATAGGGCGGTCTGACCATTTGAGCATAAAAATAGCGAGTAGAGTTCTTCTTCTTCTTGCGTATGGCGTGCACAGCCTAAAGTTGTCGGACATATAACATATAAGATTGTTAAGGGTTTGGACACGCTAGAGGCAGGAAACATGTTCCCGATGTTGGGGGAGTCCAGAACCAGGGGCTACTGTTTAAGAATAAGGGGTAAGCCATTTAGAACGGAGACGAGGAAACACTTTTTCTCACAGAGAGTAGAGAGGTGTGTGTGTGTGTGTGTGTGTGTGTGTGTGTGTGTGTGTGTGTGTGTGTGTGTGTGTGTGTGTGTGTGTGTGTGTGTGTGTGTGTGTGTGTGTGTGTGTGTGTGTGTGTGTGTGTGTGTGTGTGTGTGTGTGTGTGTGTGTGTGTGTGTGTGTGTGTGAGGTTCTCGCCTGTGACCGCGTGGGTTTTCTCCGGGTGCTCCGGTTTCCTCCCACATCCCAAAGACGAGCGGGTTTGTAGGTTGATTGGGCCTCTGTAAATTCTGTTCAGTTCAGTTTATTGTCACGTGTACCGAGGTACAGGGAAAAGCTTTTGTTGCGTGCTAACCAGCCAGCGGAAAGACAATACATGATTACACTTCTTCTCACAGAGAGTGGTGAGTCTGTGGAATTCTCTGAGGGTGGTGATGGCCGGTTCTCTGGATGCTTTCAAGAGAGAGCTAGATAGGGCTCTTAAAGATAGCGGAGTCAGGGGATATGGGGAGAAGGCAGGAACGGGGTACTGATTGGGGATGATCAGCCATGATCACATTGAATGGCGGTGCTATCTCGAAGGGCCGAATGGCCTACTCCTGCACCTGTTGTCTATTGTCTATTGTCTACAATCGAGACATGCACGGTGTACGGATAGATACATGATAAAGGGAATAACATTTAGTGCAAGACTTTCTTCTTCTTCTTGCATGTGCCGTGCACAGCCTAAAGTTGCAGGACAACTTGTTCTATTTGATCTTATTTGATAGTGCACGCTGGGTTGATTGCATTCGTCGAAACAGGGCGGGCCACGTGAAGGTTGCAATCTCCCACCCCAGTGCAAGATAAAGCCAGTAATGTGAATGGGCGATCGCTGGTCGGCATGGACTCGATGGGCCGAAGGACCTGCTTCCACACAGTATCTTTCAATCGATAAAACCACGTGGCAATTTACCACCAGGGCATCACAGTAAAATGGACAAAGAGTGCAGTTAGGGGCAGGTCGAGATCAGCCTGAAGAAGGCTCTCGACCCGAAACGTCACCCATTCCTTCGCTCCATGGATGCTGCCTCACCCGCTGAGTTCCTCCAGCATTTTGTCTACCTTCAATATTTTTCCAGCATCTGCGTTTCGTTCTTAAACGTAAAGAATACAAGCGCACGTTCCTAAGCGAAGGAGCAGAAGCAGACTGAAGAAAGGCCCCGACCTGAAACGTCACCCATCCCTCCTCTCCAAAGATGCTGCCCGTCCCGCTGAGTTACTCCAGCATTTAGTGTCTACCTTCGATTTAAACCAGCATCTGCAGTTCCATCCTGCGCAATGTAATTGACAAATTCAATCCCCCGTTTCAATTTACCGAGTTTAACAATCCGGCTTCCTGAGCAATTAATTTATAATCTTGTTTCCTTTGATAAACATCAGGCTCGTCTGACATGAGATGGCTCATCCTCGAGCTCTTTGGAAATTATTTTGTACCATTACACAATATTTGTCAGCAAATACTTGGCAATGACCATAGATCGCAATCCAACACTGCACACGAACAGGCCCTTAGAACGACAATGTCCGTGCAGAATATGATGCCGGATTAAACTAATCCCTGCCTGCATATTAATCCATATCCTTCCATTCCCTGCATATCCATATGCCGATCTAAGAGCCTCTTAAGCACTTCCATCAAATCCCTCTTTCATCTCCGCTGCAGTATTCAAGGCGCTCACCACTCAGTTACAAATATGCCCCACGCATCTCCTTTAAACTTGCCCCCTCTCACCTCGAAGCTATGCCCTCTGGTCTTTAGCTTTAGTGTGGAGACACAGCGGCCGGTCACGGTGGCGCAGCGGTAGAGTCACTGCCTTACAGCGAACTCAGCGCCGGAGACCCGGGTTCGATCCCGACTACGGGTGCTGTCTGTGCACGTTCTCCCCATGACCTGCGTGGGTTTTTCTCCGAGATCTTCGGTTTCCTCCCACGCCCCAAAGACGTGCAGGTTTGTAGGTTAATTGGCTTGGTAAACTGTAAAAATTGTCCCTAGTGGGTGTAGGATAGTGTGAGTGTGCGGGGATCGCTGGTCGGCGCGGACCCGGTGGGCCGAAGGGCCTGTTTCTGCGGTGTACCTCTAAACTAAACTAAAATAGGCCCTTCATCGTCAACCATCGAGCATCCGTTCTCAGTAGTTCTATCTTATCCCACTTTCTCATCCACTCCCTACACAGTGGGAGGCCAATTTACCTACAAACCTGGTCATCTTTACATAGAAACATAGAAAAATAGGTGCAGGAGTAGGCCATTCGGCCCTTCGAGCCTGCACCGCCATTCAATGTGATCATGGCTGATCATCCAACTCAGTATCCCGTACCTGCCTTCTCTCCATCCCCCCTGATCCCTTTAGCCACAAGGGCCACATCTAACTCCCTCTTAAATATAGCCAATGAACTGGCCTCAACTACCTTCTGTGGCAGAGAATTCCAGAGACCCACCACTCTCTGTGTAAAGAATGTTTTCCTCATCTTGGTCCTAAAGGAATTCCCCCTTATCCTTAGACTGTGACCCCTTGTTCTGGACTCCCCCAATAGGATCTTACATTATTTACTTTACAAATACAAACCGCGTGGGTTTACTCCGGGTGATCCGGTTTCTTCCCACATCCTAAAGACGCAGGTTTGTACGTTAATTGGCTTGATAAAATTGTGAATTGTCCCTAGTATGTAGGATAGTGTGAGTGAACGGGGTGATCATCGAAGGGCCTGCTCTTGCATTGTATCATTCTATGTTCTAGAGCAAGGGTTCCCAACCTGGGGTAAATTTTTCCCCCAGGAGATGAATTTCGCCTACCCAGGGGGTAAGTTTGTTGATTCCGGATTTGCACATATTTTTTCCCGTTGACTGACTGTGTTTGGTTCAGTTATACCGGTATCTGTTCATCATTAGTTGTTCATAGATAAGTGAAATAGTAAGATTAAACGAGAACTTACCAGTTTGAACTTTGACCGTTATTTTATGAGGTGTTACGATGAGCGATTACGTGAAGAAGGCCGTCCCCACGCATGCGCGTCAACCTTCAAAGCAGCGGAGCGAAATCACAGGAAAGAGTTGTTGAACTAAAATATTAAGGTTAGAGTTGACTAGAACTTACAGAAAGATCGTTATGGTACGTGGGTTGGGAGCGGAGGGCACGTAATCGCACATAAAATAACGATCAAACTTCAAACTGGTAAGTTCTCGTTTAATCTTACTATTTTACTTCGGAGTCACGTGAGTGACTACATGAAGACTTTGAAGCTCTGTGATTTCATGCCGTGGAAAAAACGAGTCCACACAAGAACGACTGCATCAGTTGACTACAGATAAGGGAAACATTCATAATGCATACATACATGGCATAGATTTAAAACACGCTGATGATGATAAATGAACAAACAATATTAACAGTAACCCCTCGTATCCGAGGGGAAACTATAAAATAGTATCTAAAATAGAGTTGGCAAATACCCCTGGTCTGGCAATGGGTTAAAATAAAATGTTGGATACCTCGTTCGTTAGACCATCCTGCAGTTGACAGGATGTGGTCCAGAGGACCGCACATAACCCTTGCTGCTGGTGTTGTAGCGGCCCTGGTGGAGTGAGATTAGAAATCAGTATCTACTCCTGTATAAGCCAAACCTCACATAACCACCTGGAGATGTGTTAAAGAAGGAACTGCAGATGCTGGAGAATCGAGGGTTACACAAAAAGCTGGAGAAACTCAGCGGGTGCAGCAGCATCTAAGGAGTGAAGGAGATAGGCGACGTTTCGGGTCGAGACCCTTCTTCAGACTGGTCAGGGATCAGGGAAACGAGAGATATAAACAGTGATATGGAGAGATAAAGCAAGAACAATGAGTGAAAGATATGCAAAAAAGTATTGGTGATAAGGAAAGCTCGGTCCGCAATAACCAACCCGACCTCCCGGTGGCTCAGCACTTCAACTCCCCCTCCCACTCCGTATCCGACCTCTCGGTCCTGGGCCTCCTCCATGGCCAGAGTGAACAACACCGCAAGTTTGAGGAACAACATCTCATATTCCGCTTGGGGAGTTTGCATCCTCTGGGCTTAAACATTGAATTTTCTCAATTCTGTTAACCCAGACTGCTCCTTTCCCCCCACCCCCCCCACCTCTCCCTCAGCCCTCGGGCCCTGACATTCCTTCTCCATCTCCCCCCCCCCCCCCCCCCCCAAGTCGCACTAGCTTCTCATTTTCACACCAGAAACAGCTTACAATGGCCTGCTTTCCTTATCACCAATACTTTTTTGCATATCTTTCACTCATTGTTCTTGCTTTATCTCTCCATATCACTGTTTATATCTCTCGTTTCCCTGATCCCTGACCAGTCTGAAGAAGGCTCTCGACCCGAAACGTCGCCTATCTCCTTCACTCCTTAGATGCTGCTGCACCCGCTGAGTTTCTCCAGCTTTTTGTGTAACCACCTGGAGATGGTCTGAACTAGTATCAGAGCCTCTAAGGCTATAGATGATCTTGACGTAATGTTGTAAACGTGTGACCACATGTAACCGAAGGTGCATGGGGTATGTAAACATGAATTATGATATCGCAGGTGTAACGATCCTGTCCATTCGCAACTTTTGTAATGACTGGACCCGTGCGCTGAGGGCAGCGCCAGGGACTAACCTACCTATGAGAGCCGAACCAAAGATAGAGATATAGCTGGAGCTCCATGGTGAATAAAAGTTAACACAACGTCAATATCCCATACTTCCGTGTACTTGGGTCTGGAAGAACTTGTGTTAATGATACCCTAAATACTCTACACCAGAGGGTGAAACCCGAGAGAGCGGGTCCCATTTGCTGCAGCAACTATGAGGAGAAGCACGTTGGGTACAGTTAATGGGACTATAACTTAATTTATTGTCAAAGATCCATAACAAATGAACTCTAAGACATCAGTGTCCGTGCCGTATTACATCTAACATAACATTTAAACAGAAAACGCTTCCCATCCCCTGAAGAGGCAAAGTACTATTTTTTTGGTGCTATCCCAGCACTCTGCAGTGAGACATACATGGATCAGCCTGACGGCCCGAGCCGCAGGAGTGGTCTTCTCAGATTCTGTAAAGCAATTAATTGATTAATCATGTAGAGGCTGGTTCCCCGAATCCCAGGCTGAACCAGCAAAGTTTTATGTTTAGAACCCCATTTAGGGTTCTATTATTATTCCCAACATTTGCGGGAAACCATGGCGTCAGACAGTCCGAGAAACCTGATTGCGGGAGCTTGCTGAATTATTGCAAGCCCCGACTGATGAGGCAAAATGGAGAAACCGCATAAAAGAACATTCCTCCCCCGTGTAGCGAGAATGAGCCTGCATGCAAACATATCGATATTGGGTGCCATCGAGCCATAGATCCTAAAATACTTTGTGATCCAACATCCATACTGTGTTGTGAGTGACTTTGCATGATGATACACCAGCGCCAAAAAAGGTTGGGTAAATTATGACAGGACACTTTGACTTTATTGCATCCATGTGACTAACATATGCCACCACCACAGTGCATCAACTTGGAACTAAGCATGCAGGTTTTGCATATTCGCACAATAACCCTTTAACCTATAGTATGCACCTGGTGTCTATAGGTGGTTGATACCAATAACTGAAGAATTGGTGATTCATGCAAATCTCATCCGCCTGCGTTACGAGAGATGGCATTCGTGATTTTCCATCTTTGAGCTCTAGCATCTGTAAGTAATATAACTGAAGATTATTTGACCAAAACTACTGGAGTAATGCTGAATATAGTTCGACCACCATTGTGACGTTGGTAACTTCAGCTGATAATAGCATAGGTCTGTTAACAATTACCTATATGACACTTGAGAGGTTAATACCTGCACGTTGAAAGTTCTGATAATGCAAGGCCCAATTGCACAGCTGAAACACAGCTGCTATATTGCCAATTACACTTGATAAATAGAAGACTGCTTGATAACATGGTTGTTACAGGCTTCAATTGATTCCAATCTGTTGCCCCAGGGTGGAGTCACAGGTAATTAATAGTTAAAGGTAAATCCGATAAACAATAACTTCCAGTTGGTATAAACTTAAATTTGACTGGATGGCTAAAAACCATTGATTTAAGCAAAACACAGCGTTAGAAATATCCTTCAGATCAATTTCAAGTGTCCCCGGTGATCTCCTGTGAATGGGACCTAAATAGTATGCATCTTTGAGATCGATGCATGCCATAAACCATATAACCATATAACAATTACAGCACGGAAACAGGCCCTCTCGGCCCTTCCAGTCCGTGCCGACCATTTATTTTCCCCTAGTCCCATCTACCTGCACTCAGACCATACCCCTCCATTCCCTTCCCGTCCATATACCTATCCACTTTACTTTTAAATGCTAAAATCAATCCTGCCTCCACCACTTCTGCTGGAAGATCATAGAAACATAGAAACATAGAAAATAGGTGCAGGAGTAGGCCATTCGGCCCTTCGAGCCTGCACCGCCATTCAATGTGACCATGGCTGATCATCCAACTCAGTATCCCGTACCTGCCTTCTCTCCATACCCCCTGATCCCTTTAGCCACAAGTGCCACATCTAACGCCCTCTTAAATATAGCCAATGAACTGGCCTCAACTACCCTCTGTGGCAGAGAATTCCAGAGACTCACCACTCTCTGTGTAAAGAATGTTTTCCTCATTTCGGTCCTAAAGGAATTCCCCCTTATCCTTAGACTGTGACCCCTTGTTCTGGACTCCCCCAACATCGGGAACAATCTTCCAGCATCTAGCTTGTCCAACCCCTTAAGAATTTTGTAAGTTTCTATAAGATCCCCCCTCAATCTTCTAAATTCCATCGAGTACAAACCGAGTCTATCCAATCTTTCCTCATATGAAAGTCCTGACATCCCAGGAATCAGTCTGGTGAATCTTCTCTGTACCCCCTCTATGGCAAGGATGTCTCTCCTCAGATTTGGAGACCAAAACTGTACGCAGTACTCCAGGTGTGGCCTCACCAAAACCCTGTACAACTGCAGTAGAACCTCCCTGCTCCTATACTCAAATCCTTTCGCTATGAATGCTAACATACCATTTGCTTTCTTCACTGCCTGCTGCACCTGCATGCCTACTTTCAATGACTGGTGTACCATGACACCCAGGTCTCGTTGCATCTCCCCCTTACCTAATCTGCCACCATTCAGATAATAGTCTACCCTCATGTTTTTGCCACCAAAGTGGATAACCTCACATTTATCCACATTGTACTGCATCTGCCATGCATCTGCCCATTCACTCAGCCTATCCAAATCACCCTGCAGCCTCCAAGCATCCTCCTCACACCTAACTATACCCCCCAGCTTGGTATCATCTGCAAATTTGGAGATGTTGCATTGAATTCCCTCGTCCAAATCATTAATATATATTGTAAATAGCTGGGGTCCCAGCACTGAGCCTTGCGGCACCCCACTAGTCACTGCCTGCCATTCTGAAAAGGACCCGTTTACTCCTACCCTTTGCCTCCTGTCTGCTAGCCAGTTCTCTATCCACATCAATACTGAACCCCCAATACCGTGTGCTTTAAGTTTGTATGCTAATCTCTTATGTGGGACCTTGTCGAAAGCCTTCTGAAAGTCTAGATATAACACATCCACTGGTTCTCCCTTATCCACTCTACTAGTTACATCCTCGAAAAATTCTATCAGATTTGTCAGACATGATTTACCTTTCGTAAATCCATGCTGACTTTGTCCAATGATTTCACCACTTTCCAAATGGGCTGCTATCCCATCTTTAATAACTGACTCTAGCAGTTTCCCCACTACCGATGTTAGACTAACTGGTCTGTAATTCCCCGCTTTCTCTCTCCCTCCTTTTTTAAAAAGTGGGGTTACATTAGCTACCCTCCAATCCTCAGGAACTACTCCAGAATCTAAGGAATTTTGAAAAATTATCACTAATGCATCCACTATTTCTGTGGCTACCTCCTTGAGTACTCTGGGATGCAGACTATCTGGCCCTGGGGATTTATCGGCCTTCAATCCGTTCAATTTACCCAACACCACCTCCCGGCTAACCTGGATTTCACTCAGTTCCTCCATCTTATTTGACCCCCGTTCCACTGCTATTTCCGGCAGATTATTTATGTCTTCCTTAGTGAAGACAGAACCAAAGTAGTTATTCAATTGGTCTGCCATGTCCTTGTTCCCCATGATCAATTCACCTGTTTCTGACTGCAAGGGACCAACATTTGTTTTAACTAGTCTCTTTCTCTTTACATATCTATAAAAACTTTTGCAGTCAGTTTTTATGTTCCCTGCCAGTTTCCTTTCATAATCTATTTTCCCTTTCCTAAGTAAGCCCTTTGTCCTCCTCTGCTGGATTCTGAATTTCTCCCAGTCCTCCGGTAGGCTGCTTTTTCTGGCAAATTTGTATGCCTCATCTTTTGTTTTTATACTATCCCTGATTTCCCTTGTTATCCATGGATGCACCACCTTCCCCGATTTATTCTTTTGCCAAACTGGTATGAACAACTTTTGTACTTCATCCATGCAGTCTTTAAATACCTTCCATTGCACATCCACTGTCAACCCTTTAAGAATCACCTGCCAGTCTATCTTGGCCAATTCACATCTCATACCTTCAAAGTTACCTTTGTTCAAGTTCAGAACCCTTGTTTCTGACTTAATTTTGTCACTCTCCATCCTAATGAAGAACTCAACCATATTATGGTCACTCTTGCCCAAGGGGCCACGCACAACAAGACTGCTAACTAACCCTTCCTCATTACTCAATACCCAGTCTAGAATAGCCTGCTCTCTCGTTGGTTCCTCCACATGTTGGTTGAGAAAACTATCCCGCATACATTCCAGGAAATCCTCTTCCTCAGCACCCCTGCCAATTTGATTCACCCAATCTACATGCAGATTGAAGTCACCCATTATAACCGTGTTACCCTTGTTGCACGCATTTCTAATTTCCTGTTTGATGCCATCCCCAACTCCAATACTACTGTTAGGTGGCCTGTACACAGTTCCCACTAGCGTTTTCTGCCCCTTAGAGTTTCGCAGCTCTACCCATATCGATTCCACATCCTCCACGCTAATGTCCTTCCTTTCTATTGCATTAATCTCCTCTCTCACCAGCAACGCTACCCCACCTCCTTTTCCTTTTCGTCTATCCCTCCTGAATATTGAATATCCCTGGATGTTCAGCTCCCAGCCTTGGTCATCCTGGAGCCAAGTCTCCGTGATTCCAACTATAGCATAGTCATTAATCGCTATCTGCACCTTCAACTCATCCACCTTATTACGAATGCTCCTCGCATTGAGACACAATCATTCCGCACAGCCACCATTCTCTGAGTAAAGAACATCCCTCCACCACTCTCTGAGTCCCCCTCGTGTTACCCCTAAACTCCTGTCCCTTAATTCTCATGTCATGCCCTCTTGTTTGAATCTTCCCTACCCTCAATGGGAAAAGCTTATCCACGTCAACTCTGTCTATCCCTTTCATCATTTTAAAGACCTCAATCAAGTCCCCCCTTAACCTTCTGCGCTCCAAAGAATAAAGACCTATAGATCCTAGAAGATCCGAAGGAATTAGTAGTTTTACAGTAGAGAAATTCCATATACTGAAAAGCTATGTTGCACATGGGAGTAAATGAAATATGAACCGACATCCTCCATCTTTCAGAATGAACAGGCCACGCCTGCAATAATTCCGTGCCTGCCTTGATTGCAACTTTGGCCATTCTACTGGCCTGCCTTAAAACTGCTCCGGCCTTAATTCTGAGCTTGCCTCGAAAGACAACTCGGGCCATATTACCGAGCTTGTCGCGGAAGGCAATGCTGGCCATAATCCCGAGCCTGCCTCGAAAGCCAACTCTGGCCCCAATTCCAAGCCATGCTTGGTACCCTTGTAGACTGTGTAATAATAAGCCGTCGCATGTTATCATTTTCATTTGTACAAAACAAGTGTAAATATCACCAACTTGTAAATGGTCCACTTACCCCACGTTTCCAGACCCACCTACCTCCATGGCTACCAGTGGTCTTATGGTAACCCCAAAGGCCCCTGATGTGGGTTCCATTCCCATCCTTGATTGGAGAGTAGGAATGGTAGTGTATGTGAATTCCATATTCCTGAGACCGGCTTGGCCCAGCTTTTAAGTATCCATCAACTTCAGTGAACTGCTTACTGTCGATGAGGCGTGGGGGTTGTCATCGCCGATACGATGGTTTCATTTGATAGCTCTGTTTTGCAATGTTACAAAATTTTGAGATTTTAAAAATCAAGTCTGCAATTTATCCCATCAGATAAAGCATAAAAAGAAGTTTAATTTGACACCTAATTCACTTTCATATCTTCAGTATTAAGAAAGTTATGACCATTTTCATACTCGGAAATTAGCATCTTGTTCCCCATTGCCTTTCAATTGACTTAACTCAAAAGCTGTGATCTCGAACCGTTAAAAGCCCATAACTTTCTTAAAAATTAAGAGAACTCAATGGAATTTTCAGTTATTATAGATTGAAGCATTCTGAAACAAATATGAAACAATCTTACTTGGATGACCTGAAATTAAAGCATATAATTAGTTAGTTATCTAATTGTAGCTAATTACAACATTCAATGAGTAGATCTAAACATCTATCCATTTCTTAAGAAAAGATAAACTTTTTTTAAATTGCCTAAGTGTCCAAATAACATTCACACAATAATCCACAATATAACATAATTTAAAAATCTAATTTTCATGAATTTCTGGGCCAAATGGAAGGAATTTAGTGTTTAATGCCTGTAAATTAATGGCCATTTAAATCAACTAGCGAGTGGGTTTTAGGTGAATGCGGTGGATTGGAACGTTGCTCTTTGCGGTGACATCGGGAGGAAAAATACTGTTGGTTCATACATTTTTTTGGACCCCATTTCGCAACATGAAAATATGATTAAAGCCTCCATAAAAAACAACTTTTAATGTAAACATAAATTGTGTACCTTTTTTTCTCCCCTACGCAAAATCCTTCCCGTTGTCGGTGCTCACGGCTTTTGAAGGGGATTTTTAAATTACGCTAGATAATAAATAATCTAGCGTAATTTAAAAATACCTTCATTAATGAAATGTCGGAGCGATTTTTCTTCCGCAACAAAATCGCCCGACATGGATCGATTTGCCCAGTCTGCAGAAAAACGGCACTTTAAGCCCGCCCCCCTCTGAAAGGCGCCAAAGTCACGCACACGGGGAGCGGCAGAAGTGCAGCGCTGCTCAAGGTAAGTTTTGTAACATACCTACTCTGTTTACTGCCGGCACTTGTAGCGTGTGGGAAATCTGGCCCCTTCAGGGTTTTCTGCCTCTTCCCTTGCGAGTGTATCCTCGTACTCCCCTCCACCGAGAGAGAGACTCATAGACAGCCCAGAGACAGGTGCTGCCGCAGGCCCCTGAGGTTACCTGCGCTGACATTCCCCCTCGGACCTATATCAGGATATGACTCTGGGTCAGAGCGAAAACTGACCCCTGATGCTCCCCTCCTCCGAGAGGGAGACATTGTGCAGCCCTGACACAGGTGCCGCTGCCAACGGGTTCTCCATAATACCCGGGCTCAGATACCTCTCCTCTGGAGCAACCTCTCCATCAGGTGCTCCAGGTGGGTATTAGGCGTTGGCAGACGCTACCCATAGAAGGAGGGGGGGGGGGACCTCCTGGCCTGACTCGACCTAGTCCCCAGGCCTGACCGGCTTCCTCGTGGTTTAACCCCTTTCCTGGGGGAACCATAGCGGACCCCATAGTGAGTGACTGGGTGTCGAGACCGGCTTATTGCCAGTTTACCCCTTTTCTAGGGGGACCATAGCGGTCTGGGAGCCCATACTGGGAGAAACCCCACTCGCACTCCCCTCCTGGGTGTCGCTGACCTCCTTATCAGCGAGTTGGGAGCGAGCCCGCCGGCCGCCGGCTACCCAGGTTTCCGCGGTCCGGACCGGGAAACCCCACGGTCCATAACCGGTTTTCCGCAGCCCGTCCAACTTCACCCCGAATCCAGCAGGCAAACTCTGCGATGAGCTTCCTCCAAAACAAAAAAACATCCCTTGATATAAGTTTAAACTTACCTTCCAGGTTTAAAACTTACCGCTGGCAGGAGCGGCGCGGTGCGCAATGCGTCAGACGTAATGACGCGTATGCGTGGGAACGGTCATCTTCACGTAGTCACTCGCGTGACTCCGAAGTAAAATAACATTGTTAAGTGCTATTAAAGTTGCCGGGGGTAACACAGACAAATTAATATCATATATTTATAAATATTCTGTTAGATAGCGAGAACCCTTCGACGGAATCACATAGACAAGCATGGGAAAATGAATTAGTTCAACCCATAACAAAAGATATTTGGGATAAAAGTCTACAACATATACATCAATGTTCGTTAAACGCCAGGCATCTTTAACGCAATTTAAAATGTTACACAGATTGCATTATTCTAAAACAAAATTAAATTGGGAACCCAGGTCTGGAATTTAGAAGATTGAGGGGGGATCTTATGGAAACTTACAAAATTCTTAAGGGGTTGGACAAGCTAGATGCTGGAAGATTGTTCCCGATGTTGGGGGAGTCCAGAACAAGGGGTCACAGTCTAAGGATAAGGGGGAATTCCTTTAGGACCGAGATGAGGAAAACATTCTTTACAGAGAGTGGTGGGTCTCTGGAATTCTCTGCCACAGAAGGTAGTTGAGGCCAGCTAATTGGCTATATTTAAGAGGGCGTTAGATGTGGAACTTGTGGCTAAAGGGATCAGGGGGTATGGAGAGAAGGCAGGTATAAGATACTGAGTTGGATGATCAGCCATGATCATATTGAATGGCGGTGCAGGCTCGAAGGGCCGAATGGCCTACTCCTGCACCTATTTTTCTATGTTTCTATGTTTCTAAATAGAATTTTTCCTACTATCTCTCCTATCTGCGGTAAATGTCAATACTCTGAGGCTAATTTAACCCATACCTTTGTAAATTGCATAAAAATTAAAACATTTTGGGTGGGTATTTTTTTAATTATTTCTGTAGTGGTTAATATTCAACTGGATCCCGATCCTAAATTAATAATATTGGGCATATCTGAACAATACCTAAAACTGACAATAAACCAAAGAAATTTCCTGGATTATAGTATAATAACTGGGAAAAAACTAATATTAAAATTTTGGAAAAAAAACCCTGCATCCCCTACAATGAAAATGTGGATTATGGAGATGTCGGAGACCTTAAATCTGGAAAATAAAATTAGATTTGTCTTAATTGACAAACCAGAATCATTTATTAGAATATGGTCGCCGTTCATAGATTATTTGAAGGGGTAGAATGGGCCGTCGCTGAGGCTTGACGGAAGCTTGAACCCAGGACTAGACAAATAGTTATGTTTTCTTACCTACGGACCTATCTCCTAAGTTGTATTATGGAGAGTTTATTTTATGTTTCTAAGTTTTTTTTTCTTTTTCTATCTATCAAAAAAAAAAAAAAAAATATTTTGAAAAAGTTGCCGGGGGGTAAACGGGCCGATAAAGGTCGGGAGCCCCTTGGTCTGGAGGGTGGAGGATCCGTGGAACGCGCTGCCAGGGGTGGTGGTGGAGGCGGGAACCACATTGGCGTTTAGGAAGCTTCTCGATGGGCAGAAACAAGGAACTGCAGGTGTCGTTCAATACACAAACGGAGACAGAGTGCTGGAGTAACTCAGCGGGTCAGGCGGCATCTCTGGAGAACATGGATAGGTGACATTTCGGGTCGAGTCCCTTCCTCGATAAGCATGTGGGGTATGCAGAGTATGGAGGGATAAGGATGATGGGCAGGCAGATAAGGGATGGTCTTGGCCTCATGTTCGGCCTCGACATGGCCACCTGCGTGGCAGATGCAGTATAATGTGGATAAATGTGAGGTTATCCACTTTGGTGGCAAAAACAGGAAAGTAGACTATTATTTGAATGGTGGCCGATTAGGAAAAGGGGAGATGCAACGAGACCTGGGTGTCATGGTACACCAGTCATTGAAAGTAGGCATGCAGGTGCAGCAGGCTGTGAAGAAAGCGAGTGGTATGTTGGCCTTCATAGCAAAAGGATTTGAGTAGAAGAGCAGGGAGGTTCTACTGCAGTTGTACAGGGACTTGGTGAGGCCACACCTGGAGTATTGCATACAGTTTTGGTCTCCTAATGTGAGGAAAGACATTCTTGCCATAGAGGGAGTGCAGAGAAGGTTCACCAGACTGATTCCTGTGATGGCAGGACTTCCATATGAAGAAAGACTGGATAGACTCGGCTTGTACTCGCTGGAATTTAGAAGATTGAGGGGGGATCTTATAGAAACTTACAAAATTCCTAAGGAGTTGGACAGGTTAGATTGTTCCCGATGTTGGGGAACTCCAGAACAAGGGGTCACAGTTTAAGGATAAGGGGGAAGTCTTTTAGGACCAACATGAGAAGGTCATTTTTCACACAGAGAGTGGTGAGTCTGTGGAATTCTCTGCCACAGAAGGTAGTTGAGGCCAGTTTGTTGGCTATATTTAAGAGGAAGTTAGATGTGGCCCTTGTGGCTAAAGGGATCAGGGAGTATGGAGAGAAGGCAGGTACGGGATACTGAGTTGGATGATCAGCCATGATCATATTGAATGGCGGTGCTGGCTCGAAGGGCCGACTGGCCTACTCCTGCACCTAATTTCAACTGTCTATTGTCTATGATGACATTGAATGGCAGTGCTGGCTCGAAGGGCCGAATGGCCTACTCCTGCACCTATTGTCTATTGATGTCTGTGATGACAATAGACAATAGGTGCAGGAGTAGGCCATTCGGCCCTTCGAGCCAGCACCGCCATTGAATGTGTGATCATGGCTGATCATCCCCAATCAGTACCCCGTTCCTGCCTTCTCCGCATATCCCCTGACTCCGCTATTTTTAAGAGCCCTATCTAGCTCTCTCTTGAAAGTATCCCGAGAACCAGCCTGCTCTGTATGTCTAAACTGAGCTGAATCTGAAGCCAATGTGCCTTTGTGTCTCGGCATGAGCAGGTGTCGGAGGCGGTGACGGAGGCGGTGTCCGCTCCGGGGAACATCCGCCCCGGATCTCAGAGGGAGTCGGTGATGAGGCAGGACTACCGGCCCTGGAAGGTTCGCCCGGAGCCCAGCTGCAAACCCAAGCAGGAGTACACGCCGACCGACACGCCCTTCGAGAGGGAGACCCAGTACAAGAAGGATTTCAAGGCCTGGCCCATCGCCAAGAGGAGCGACCACCACCCCTGGATCCCCAAGGGGGAGAGGGGGAGCCAGACGCCGGCGCCCGGTGGAGACGAGCCGGCGGCAACGGCGGTGGTGCCCGCGGCTGGAACCGGGCACGAGCAGGGCAAGGGCAAGGTGGCAGATGCCCTGAACAGGCAGATCAAAGAGGAGAGAGGAACCCCCACCTCCTACAGGTAAGTCATAGAAACATAGACAATAGGTGCAGGAGTAGGCCATTCGGCCCTTCGAGCCAGCACCGCCATTCAATATGATCATCCAACTCAGTATCCCGTACCTGCCTTCTCTCCATACCCCCTGATCCCCTTAGCCACAAGGGCCACATCTAACTCCCTCTTAAATATAGCCAATGAACTGGCCTCAACTACCCTCTGTGGCAGAGAGTTCCAGAGACCCACCACTCTCTGTGTGAAAAAAGTCCTTCTCATCTCGGTCCTAAAGCATTTCTCCCTTATCCTTAAGCTGTGACCCCTTGTCCTGGACTTCCCCAACATCGGGAACAATCTTCCTGCATCTAACCTGTCCAACCCCTTAGGAACTTTGTAAGTTTCTATAAGATCCCCCCTCAATCTTCTACATTCCAGCGAGTACAAGCCGATTCTATCCAGTCTTTCTTCATATGGAAGTCCTGCCATCCCAGGAATCAGTCTGGTGAACCTTCTCTGTACTCCCTCTATGGCATAGAAATTAGGTGCAGGAGTAGGCCATCCGGCCCTTCGAGCCTGTACCGCCATTCAATATGATCATGGCTGATCATCCAACTCAGTATCCCGTACCTGCCTTCTCTCCATACCCTCTGATCCCCTTAGCCACAAGGGCCACATCTAACTCCCTCTTAAATATAGCCAATGAACTGGCCTCAACTACCCTCTGTGGCAGAGAGTTCCAGAGACCCACCACTCCCTTATGATAAGGGATTTCCCCCTTATCCTTAAGCTGTGACCCCTTGTCCTGGACCTCCTCAACATCGGGAACAATCTTCCTGCATCTAGCCTGCCCAACCCTTAAGAGTTTTAGGCCAGTAGGCCAGTAGTAGGCCATTTGGCCCTTCGAGCTAGCACTGCCAGTCAATAGACTATAGACAATAGATGCAGGAGTGGGCCATTCGGCCCTTCGAGCCAGCACATCCATTCAATGGGTTACAAAAGTGTTTCCTCGTCTCCATTCTAAATGGCTTACTCCTTATTCTTAAACTGTGTGGCCCCTGGTTCTGGACGCCCCCAACATCGGCAACATGTTTCCTGCCTCTAGCGTGTCCAAGCCCTTAACAATCTTAATATGATCATATGATCACAATTCAATATGATCATGGCTGATCATCCACAATCAGTACCCCGTTCCTGCCTTCTCCCCATATCCCTTGATTCCGTTAGCCCTGAGAGTTAAATCTAACTCTATTGAATACATCAGCGGCAGACCTCTTTGGACGTTAGACGTTTAGATGCCGACCAGCGATCTCCACACATTGACGCTATCCTACACACACTGGGGACGATGGAAACTCAAACCAAGAAAATTGGGGTGGTCACGGTGGGGCAGCGGTAGAGTCGTTGCCTTTCAGCGCTTGCGGCGCCAGAGACCCGGGTTCGATCCCAACGACGGGAGTTTGTACGTTCTCCCCGAGACCTGCGTAGGTTCCCCCCCCCCCGACATCTTCGGTTTCCTCCCACTCTCCAAAGACGTGCAGGTTTGTAGGTTAATTGGCTTGGTATAAATGTATAGGATAGTATCAGTGTGCAGGGATAGCTGGCCATTGCGGAGGGCCGAAGGGCCTGTTTCCACACTGTGTCTCTGAAACTAACTCAGTTTTGTTTATTGTTTATTGTGACGTGTAGCGAGGTGCAGTGAAGATCTTTTGTTGCCGCTAATAGCCCTGTCCCACTGTGCCAGTTCATTCAAGAGCTCACCCGAGTTTTAAAAAAATCAAACTCGCGGTAAGCACGGTGAATGAACGTAGCGGGTACGTCGGAGCTCGGGGACGTCTCTTAGCGGCTCGTAATGCTAACGGCAGGTGAGCATGGGAAGACTCGTGAAGATTTTTTCAACACGTTGAAAAATGTCCACGAGAGCCCCGAGTACCTACGAGCGGCCATTACCGTAATTCTCCGAGTTCGAATCAGGGGAAACTCGGGAGAACACTTGGAATGAACTCGTACAGTGGGACAGGGCTTTAACCAGTCAGCGGAAAGACAATACATGATTACAATCGAGCCGTCCACAGTGTACAGATACATGATGAGGGGATGGGGGTTACACAAAAAGCTGGAGAAACTCAGCGGGTGCAGCAGCATCTAAGGAGCGAAGGAGATAGGCGACGTTTCGGGTCGAGACCCTTCATCAGACGAGCATCTGCAGTTCCTTCTTTAAAACATGATGAGGGGATATTAGGTAACCACGATTCGTGCGGGTATCAAGGGTTACGGGGAGAAGGCAGGATAGGGAAAGATAGATCAGCCATGATTGAATGGCGGAGTAGACTTAGTTTAGATTAGTTTAGAGATGCAGCGCTGAAACCGGCCCTTCGGTCCCCTGGGGTCCGTGCCGACCAGCGATCCCCGCACACTAACACTATCCTACACCCACTAGGGATAATTTTTACATTTACCATGACAATTAACGTACAAACCTGCACGTCTTTGGAGTGTGGGAGGAAACCGGAGATCTCGGAGAAAACCCACGCAGGTCACGGGGAGAACGTACAAACTCCGTACAGACAGTACCCGTAGTTGGGATCGAACCCGGGTCTCCGGCGCTGCATTCGCTGTAAGGCGGCAACTCTACCGCTGCGCCACCGTGACCGCCCGTGGGCTGAATGGCCTAATTATGAACTTATCAATTTAAAAACGCCATTGATGCGACAGCACCTCCACTACTTGAAAGACCGGGGACATTCAGCATGTTTTATCATGTTCATAAGTGATAGGAGCATCACCCTCTGGAGCATACAACATGGAACTGCACCTGATCCATATCCCCTACTTACTCCTCATATTGATAGGAGATTGAGAGGGGATCTTATAGAAACTTACAAAATTCTTAAGGGGTTGGACAGGCTAGATGCAGGAAGATTGTTCCCGATGTTGGGGAGGTCCAGGACAAGGGGTCACAGCTTAAGGATAAGGGGGAAATCCTTTTGGACCGAGATGAGAAGGACTTTTTTCACACAGAGAGTGGTGGGTCTCTGGAACTCTCTGCCTCAGAGGGTAGTTGAGGCCAGTTCATTGGCTATATTTAAGAGGGAGTTAGATGTGGCCCTTGTGGCTAAGGGGATCAGAGGGTATGGAGAGAAGACGGGTACAGGATACTGAGTTGGATGATCAGCCATGATCATATTGAATGGCGGTGCAGGCTCGAAGGGCTGAATGGCCTCTACTCCTGCACCTAATTTCTATGTTTCTATGTTTCTATGTTTCATGTGCCCATCTAAACCCCTATAATACACCACTAGTGTGAACAGGTGCATGTTGGGCGAGTCCAGAACCAGGGGCCACAGTTTGAGGATAAGGGGTAAGCCATTTAGAACGGAGACGAGGAAACACTTTTTCACACAGAGAGTTGTGAGTCTGTGGAATTCTCTGCCTCAGAGGGCGGTGGAGGCCGGTTTTCTGGATACTTTCAAGAGAGAGCTAGATAGGGCTCTTAAAGATAGCGGAGTCAGGGGAAATGGGGAGAAGGCAGGAACGGTTTACTGATTGGGGATGATCAGCCGTGATGATGATCAGCTAAAGATGAAGCATACAAATTAGCCAGAAAAACCAGCCTACCAGAAGACTGGGAGAAATTCAGTCCAGCAGAGGAGGACAAAGTGCTTAATTAGGAAAGGGAAAATAGATTAGGAAAGAAAACTGGCAGGAGTCAGGGGATATGGGGAGAAGGCAGGAACAGGGTACTGATTGTGGATGATCAGCCATGATCACATTGAATGGCGGTGCTGGCTCGAAGGGCCGAATGGCCTACTCCAGCACCTACATCTATTGTCTATTGTCTATTGTCCATGATCACATTGAATGGCGGTGCTGGCTCGAAGGGCCGAATAGCCTACTCCTGCACCTATTGTCTATTGTATATTGTCTATTGTCCACGATCACATTGAATGGCGGTGCTGGCTCGAAGGGCCGAATAGCCTACTCCTGCACCTATTGCCTATTGACATCTTCTTCTTCCTGCGTGTGGCGTGCACAGCCTAAAGTTGTAAGACAACTTGTTCCGTTTGATCGTCTGTTTGTGCACGCCGGGTTGATTGCATTCGTTGAAACCGGGTGGACCACGTGGAGTTTGCAATCTCCCCACCCCGTCTATTGTCGTGATGGTTTGAAATTCACAGTAGACAGTCGCAACAAAGGCTTTTCACTGTACCTCGGTACACGCGACAGTAAGCTAAACTGAACTGAACAGGTGCCGGACGCATTCCTTACCGTTCTATCCCCTTGTGTTGCTACTTCCGTGATTGAAGGTTTCTAGGGGAATGTTGAAAAACTAATCATGAATTTAAATTAACTATAAATCACAAATGTTGTAAGAATTTAATTCCAGAGAGGTGACCGTAATTAGGTTGCTGCCCTCAGAGCAGAGAAGGTTGCGTCAGATATAATAGAAGGTCTTCCAAATAATGAAGCGCTATGTTGGGATAACCAAGGAGGTCAAAGCTAGCATTTATTTCGAGAGGGCTGGTCTACAAAAATAGGGATGTAATGCTGAGGCTCTATAAGGCGCTGGTCGGGCAGCATTTGGAATACTGTGAGCAAATTTGGGCCCCAGATCTGAGGGAGGATGTGCTGGCTCTGGCGAGGGTCCTGAGGGGGTTTTATGAGAATGATCCAAGGAATGCGTGGGTTAACGTACGATGAGCGTTTGACATCACTGAGCCTGGAGCTTAGAAGGTCGGGGAGGGGGGGTGGGGAAAGGACCTCATTGAAACTTACCCAATAGTAAAAAAACCCGGATAGAGTGGATGTGGAGAGGATGTTTCCGCTGGTGGGAGAGTCTAGGACCAGAGGGCACAGCCTCAGAATTAAAGGACGTTCCTTCGGGAAGGAGATGAGGAGGAACTTCTTTTGGTCAGAGGGTGGTGAATCTGTGGAATTCTTTCCCACAGAAGGATGTGGAGGCCAAGTGGATTGATATTTTTAAGGCAAAGATAGATAGATTCTTGATTAGTACGGGGTGTCAGAGGTTTATAGGGAGAAGGCAGGGGAATGGGGTTGGGAGGGAGAGATAGATCAGCCATGATTGAATGCCGGGGTAGACTGTGACTGTTTTCCAAAGTGTCGCAACATTTTTTTCTGTCACCGCTGGATTTTGAAATGTTCAAAATCTTTTGGCGACCCTGATATGAAGCCGGCAGTCGCCGAAAAAATCGCCAAGAGGGACAGGTGCTTAAATCTATCCCCCCCTCACCTTAAACCTATGTCCGACTACGGGTACTGTCTGTACGGAGTTAACATCATAAATAGTCCCCAGGACAACTAGGATAGAACTAGTGTACGGGGATCGCTGGTAGGTGCAGACTCGATGGGCTGAAGGGTTTGGCCCCGCGCTGTGTCTCTAAATTAAATTAAACAACAACAAAAATACAGATTTTGTAGGTTAATTGACCGGTAAAATAGTAAATTGAATGAATGAATTAATAAGTTGGGGGTTACGCAAAAAGCTGGAGAAACTCAGCGGGTGCAGCAGCATCTAAGGGGCGAAGGAGATAGGCGACGTTTCGGGTCGAGACCCTTCTTCAGACGGGTTAGGGATCAGGGAAACGAGAGATATAGACGGTGATGTGGAGAGATAAAGAACAATGAATGAAAGATATGCAAAAAAGTATCGATCATAAAGGAAACAGGCCATTGTAAGCTGTTTGTGGTGTGAAAATGAGAAGCTAGTGCAACTGGGGAGCGGGGGGGGGGAGGGAGATGGAGAAGGAATGCCAGGGCCCGAGGGCTGAGGGAGAGGTGGGGAGGGGAGGGGGCAGTCTGGGTTAACAGAATTGAGAAAATTCAATGTTTAAGCCCAGAGGATGCAGACTCCCCAAGCGGAATATGAGGTGCTGTTCCTCCAACTTGCGGTGTTGCTCACTCTGGCCGTGGAGGAGGCCCAGGACCGAGAGGTCGGATACGGAATGGGAGGGGGAGTTGAAGTGCTGAGCCACCGGGAGGTCGGGTTGGTTATTGTGGACCGAGCGGAGGTGTTCGGCGAAACGATCGCCCAGCCTCCGCTTGGTCTCACCGATGTAGATCAGCTGGCATCTGGAGCAACGGATGCAGTAGATGAGGTTGGAGGAGGTGCAGGTGAACCTCTGTCGCACTTGGTATGACTGCTTGGGTCCCTGTAAGGAGTGGATGGGGGAGGTGAAGGGACAAGTGGAGGAGATCCTGGTGCGAGCCTCATTTATAGTGGGGGAGGGGAAACCCCGTTCTCTGAAGAACGAGGACATTTGGGATGCAATGAATAAGTTTATTGGCCAAGTATTCACATACAAGGAATTTGCCTTGGTGCTCCACCCGCAAGTGACAACATGACATACAGGGACAGTTAAGGGCCTGCCCCACTGCGGCGACATAATTGGCGAGTTTAGAAGAGTTTAGGAGAGTTTGAAAAAGTGTCACGTTGAAGACCTCTTTCAACTATGCAGAAGACCTCCTTCAACCTCCTTTGAGCATGTTGAAGACTGGCTTCGACTGGCTTCGGGAAAATTGGACACCGAATAGTGGAGAGTGAAGACGACCTCCTTCGATCTCCTTCAACCTCTCTTTGAATATGTTGAAGACTATCTACGACTATCTTCAACTACCCTCGATTACCTACGACTAACATGCCGACCTACGACGACCTACCACGACTAAACCTACGAGTAAAAAAATATCTTTTTTTTTTCCATGGCGACCTTTCTTTATACTCGCGGGCATTTTTCAACATGCCTAGCGACCTAGCTGAGGTCTCAAGTACGCGGCGACTACTCTCGAGCATGAAGGAGAGTTACAAAGACCTCCTAGGACCTCGTGTCAACCATGCTGCGAGTATGAGTCGAGGGCAAACTCTTCTAAACTTGCCAATTAGGTTGCCGCAGTGGGACAGGCCCTTAAGGAATGACACATAAAACATTAATGCTAGTGTACCGCTGGTGTGTAGGATAGCGTTCGTGGACGGGGTGATGGCTCGTTGCCTTGGTCTTGCTGGGTTAAAGGACGTATTTCCACGCTGTCTCCAAAGTCTAACGCAAAGCATAAACAATAGACAATAGGTGCAGGAGTAGGCCATTCGGCCCTTCGAGCCAGCACCGCCATTCAATGTGATCATGGCTGATCATCCACAATCAGTATCCCGTTCCTGCCTTCTCCCCGTATCCCCTGACTCCGCTATCTTTAAGAGCCCTATCTAGCTCCCTCTTGAAAGTATCCAGAGAACCGGCCTCCACCGCCCTCTGAGGCAGAGAATTCCACAGACTCACAACTCTCTGTGTGAAAAAGTGTTTCCTCGTCTCCGTTCTAAATGGCTTACCCCTTATTTTTAACCTGTGGCCCCTGGTTCTGGACTCCCCCAACATCGGGAACATGTTTCCTGCCTCTAGCGTGTCCAAACCCTTAATAATCTTATATGGTTCAATAAGATCCCCTCTCATCCTTCTAAACTCCAGAGTGTACAAGCCCAGCCGCTCCATTCTCTCAGCATATGACAGTCACGCCATCCCGGGAATTAACCTTGTAAACCTACGCTGCACTCCCTCAAAAGCAAGAATGTCCTTCCTCAAATTAGGAGACCAAAACTGCACACAATACTCCAGGTGTGGTCTCATAGAAACATAGAAACATAGAAAAATAGGTGCAGGAGTAGGCTATTCGGCCCTTCGAGCCTGCACCGCCATTCAATATGATCATGGCTGATCATCCAAGTCAGTATCCTGTACCTGCCTTCTCTCCATACCCCCTGATCCCTTTAGCCACAAGGGCCACATCCAACTCCCTCTTGAATATAGCCAATGAACTGGCCTCAACGACCTTCTGTTGCAGAGAATTCCAGAGACTCACCACTCTCTGTGTAAAGAATGTTTTCCTCACCTCGATCCTAAAGGAATTCCCCCTTATCCTTAGAACGTGACCCCTTGTTCTGGACTCCCCCAACATCGGGAACAATCTTCCTGCATCTAGCTTGTCCAACCCCTTAAGAATTTTGTAAGTTTCTATAAGATCCCCCCTCAATCTTCTAAATTCCAGTGAGTACACGCCGAGTCTATCCAGTCTTTCCTCATATGAAAGTCCTGACATCCCTGGAATCAGTCTGGTGAACCTTCTCTGAACCCCCTCTATGGCAAGAATGTCTTTCCTCAGATTTGGAGACCAAAACTGCATGCAATACTCCAGGTGTGGTCACACCAAAACCCTGTACAACTGCAGTAGAACCTCCCTGCTCCCAAATCCTTTTGCTATGAATGCTAACATACCATTTGCTTTCTTCACTGCCTGCTGCACCTGCATGCCTGCTTTCAATGACTGGTATATCATGACACCCAGGTCTCATTGCATCTCCCCTTTTCCTAATGTGCCACCATTCAGATAATAGTCTACCCTCATGTTTTTGCCACCAAAGTGGATAACCTCACATTTATCCACATTATACTGCATCTCCCATTCAATCTGCATATCCAAATCACCCTGCAGCCTCCAAGCATCCTCCTCACGCCTAACTATACCCCCCAGCTTGGTGTCATCTGTAAATTTGTTGATGTTGCATTCAATTCCCTCGTCCAAATCATTAATGTATATTGTAAATAGCTGGGGTCCCAGCACTGAGCCTTGCGGTACCCCACTAGTCACTGCCTGCCATTCTGAAAAGGACCCGTTTACTCCTACCCTTTGCTTCCTGTCTGCCAGCCAGTTCTCTATCCACATCAATACTGAACCCCCAATACCGTATGCTTTAAGTTTATATACTAATCTCTTATGCGGGACCTTGTCGAAAGCCTTCTGAAAGTCCAGATATAACACATCCACTGGTTCTCCCTTATCCACTCTCACTAGGGTCACTAGGGTCTCACTAGGGTCCTGTACAACTGTTTCACTGCTGTATGACCCTATGATTTCATGATCCATCTAATGTATGCTGCCTGTGATATCTATCTACACTAATCCTATTTGTCAGCCTTACGCCCAGATCCCTTTTAGCCTTTCCTATCCTAGTACCTGTCCTAATGCCTTTTAAAGATTGATATTAAATCTGCCTCCAGCACTTCCTTTGGCAGCTTCTCTTTTCCTCACAGTCTGTGGAATTCTCTGCCTCAGAGGGCGGTGGAGGCCGGTTCTCTGGATACTTTCAAGAGAGAGCTAGATAGGGCTCTTAAAGATAGCGGAGTCAGGGGATATGGGGAGAAGGCAGGAACGGGGCACTGATTGGGGATATAGACAATAGGCAATAGACAATAGACAATAGGTGCAGGAGTAGGCCATTCGGCCCTTCGAGCCAGCACCGCCATTCAATGTGATCATGGCTGATCATCCCCAATCAGTACCCCGTTCCTGCCTTCTCCCCATATTTTTAACATTCATTACCAAGCCAAATAACCTACTAACCTGCACGTCTTTGGATTGTGGGAGGAAACCGAAGATCTCGGAGAAAGCCCACGCAGGTCAGGGGGAGAACGTGCAAACTCCGTACAGACAGCACCCGTAGTCGGGGTGTCCGGCGCTGCATTCGCTGTAAGGCAGCACCTCTACCGCTGCGCCACTGTGAATCAAGAATCTAAGACCAAATGCAGACTAGGCGGTCCTTTCGCGGATGCCTTCATGAACCAACCTGACTCCTGGATGAATAGGAAAGAACTGCAGATGCTGGTTTAAATCGAAGGTAGACACAAAATGCTGGAGTAACTCAGCGGGAGAGAAGGAATGGGGTGCTGGACACTTTAAAGGGCCTGTCCCACCAGCATGCAACTCCATGCGATGGGCGCGACCTAACGTGGTCGCTTGAGCCGTCCGGCGTCGCGGGGCCGGTCCCACTTCGATCGCCGGAGCCGTGCGGAATTGTGCGGAGTTCGTCCCGACATCGCGCGGGGCTCCGAAAAACTGACTATGTTCAAAAATTCCGCGCGGCAATGGCTTGTCGGCTCGCAGTCGCCTCGACGCATTACACACCGTCTCGACGTCGTGCCTCCGTGACCCTCTCTGTAGGTGCCTCCGTGACCCTTTTTTTTGGCTCCGTGGCCCTCTGTGTGTGTGCCTCTGTGCCCCTCTCTGTGTGCCCCTCTCTGTCCTGGCGAACGTACCTTTAAGACTTCACTTCAAGTTTGCCTCACTTTGCGCCGCGTTGCGCCATTCACCCGACCTCCACACGGCCCCCGCTGCCGGTTTGGTCGGGCTTGCCACATGCAGGCGCATGCTGGTGGGAACGGCCGTGTACAGGGGATCACCCGACCTCCGCGCGGCCCCCGCTTCTAGTTTGATCGCGCTCATCGCATGGAGTCGGATGCTGGTAGGACAGGCCCTTAATTCTCCTTCCCAGTCCCGCACAGACCTTTCTGTCCTCGGTCTCCTAAAGGCTAAACGCAAATTGGAGGAACAGCGTCTCATATTTCGATTGGGCAGCTTACAGCCCAGTGGTATGAATATTGAATTCTCTCACTTCAGGTAGCCCCGGCATTCTCTCTCTCTCTCCATCCCTCCCCCACCCAAGTCGCACCAGCTTCTCTTTCTCACCCAACAAACAGCGAACAACGGCCTGTTTCCTTTATCATCGTTACTTTTCTGCATATCTTTCATTCATTTGTTCTTTATATTCACATCACTGTCTATATCTCCCGTTTCCCTTATGACAATAAACGGTAAAGTCACGGCTCTGTTTCCCTCTCTATTTCACCGTCTACGTCTCTCGTCTCTCTGTCTCTCTCCCCCGACTCTGAAGAAGGGTCTCGACCCGAAACGTCGCCCATTCCTCCTCTCCAGAGATGCTGCCTGTCCCGCTGAGTTACTCCAGCTTTTATGTGTCCATCTTCGGTTTAAACCAGCCTCTGCAGTTCCTTCTTGCACAAGAATCTATCCACCTCTGCCTTAAAAATATCCACTGACTTGTGGCCTCCACAGCCGTCTGTGGCAAAGGATTCCACAGATTCACCACCCTCTGACTAAAGAAATTCCTCCTCATCTCCTTCCTAAAAGGACGTCACCTACCCCCCCAGTGAGAATGAAGGACGACCCAATGGAGCAGCGGGCAGAGAGTTCCTGAGACCCACCACTCTCTGTGTGAAAAAAGTCCTTCTCATCTCGGTCCTAAAGGATTTCCCCCTTATCCTTAAGCTGTGACCCCTTGTCCTGGACCTCCCCAACATCGGGAACAATCTTCCTGCATCTAGCCTGTCCAACCCCTTAAGAATTTTGTAAGTTTCTATAAGATCCCCTCTCAATCTTCTAAATTCTAGAGAGTACAAGCCGAGTCTATGCAGTCTTTGTTCATAAGACAGTCCTGACATCCCAGGAATCAGTCTGGTGAACCTTCTCTGCACTCCCTCTATGGCAATAATGTCCTTCCTCAGATTTGGAGACCAGAACTGTACGCAATACTCCAGGTGTGGTCTCACTAAGACCCTGTACAACTGAAGTAGAACCTCCCTGCTCCTATACTCAAATCCTTTTGCTGTGAAAGCCAACATACCATCATCCGTCCATTCCCGCCGTAGATGCTGCCTGACAAGCTCACGGCTTATAGGAGCAGAATTAAGCCATTCGGCCCATCGAGTCCACTCTGCCATTCAATCATGGCTGATCTCTGCCTCCTAATCCCATTTTCCTGCCTTCTTCCCCTAACCCTTGACGCCTGTTCTAATCAAGAATTTGTCTATCCCTGCCTTAAATATATTTCCACTGACTTGACCTCCACAGCCCTCTGTGGCAATGAGTTCCACAGATTAACGACCCTCTGACTAAAAAAGTTCCTCCTCATCTCCTTTCTAAAAGAGCGCCCTTTAATTCTGAGGCCGTGCCCTCTGGTCCTAGACTCTCCCACCAGAACAGCTCGCTGAGTTCCTCCAGCACTTTGTGTTTTTGCTCAAGAGTTCAAACGTACTCATTATCCACAGACCCCACGGGTTTAATTAGTCATCCTGCTCAGCGATAGGCTGTTGCTTTACTGCTCGTGGACAATAAGGAACCCCCTGACTCCGCTATCTTTAAGAGCCCTATCTAGCCCTCTCTTGAAAGCATCCAGAGAACCGGCCTCCACCGCCCTCTGAGGCAGAGAATTCCACAGACTCACAACTCTCTGTGTGAAAAAGTGTTTCCTTGTCTCCGTTCTAAATGTCTTACCCCTTATTCTTAAAATGTGGCCCCTGGTTCTGGACTCCCCCAACGTCGGGAAAATGTTTCCTGCCTCTAGCGTGTCCAAACCCTTAATAATCTGATATGTTTCAATTAAGATCCCCTCTTACCCTCTCACCCCTCTCGACCCGAAACGTCACCCATTCCTTCTCTCCAGCGACGCTGCCTGTCCCGTCGAGTTACTTCAGGTTTTTGTGTCTATCTTTGGTTTAAACCAGCATCTGCAGTTCCTTCTTACACATCTGGAGTTTTGTTTAACAGAGGAGATTAATTTAACATTGTGTTTGGCACAGACATTAGTTTTGAGTATTGAATTTTTAGTTATGTCTAATTTATTGTCCGAGCTCCAGTGAAAAGCTTTTGTTGCGTGCTAACCAGTCAGCGGAAAGACAATACATGATTACAATCGAGCCGTCCACAGTGTACAGATAGAGGATAACGGAATAACGTTTAGTGCAAGGTAAAGCCAGTAAAGTCCGATCAAAGATAGTCCGAGGGTCTCCAAAGAGGTAGATAGTAGTTCAGCACTGCTCTCTGGTTGTGGTAGGATTATTCAGTTGCCTGATAACAGCTGGGAAGAAACTGTCCCTGAATCTGGAGGTGTGTGCGTTCGTTTTCACACTTCTCTACCTTTGAGGAAGGGCATACTTGCTATTGAAGGAGTGCAGCGTTCAAAATCAGTACCCCGTTCCTGCTTTTTCCCCATATCCCTTGATTCCTTTAGCCCTAAGAGCTAAGGGAATAACTCTCTCTTGAAAACATCCAGGGAATCGCCAACTTCCAACCTGGATCTGGGTTCAAGTTCAAGTGAGTTTATTGCCGTGTGTCCCTGATAGGACAATGAAATTCTTGCTTTGCTTCAGCACAACAGAACATAGTAGGCATTGACTACAGAACAGATCAGTGTGTCCATATACCATTATATACATATATACACACATGAATAAATAAACTGATAAAGTGCAAATAAACAGATAATGGGCTATTAATGTTCAGAGTTGTGTCCAAGCCAGGTTTAATAGCCTGATGGCTGTGGGGAAGCAGCTATACCTGAACCTGGACGTTGCAGTCTTCAGGCTCCTGTACCTTCTACCTGAAGGTAGCAGGGAGATGAGTGTGTGGCCAGGGTGGTGTGGGTCCTTGATGATGCTGCCAGCCTTTTTGAGGCAACGACTGCGATAAATCCCCTCGATGGAAGGAAGGTCAGAGCCGATGATGGACTGGGCAGTGTCTACTACGTTTTGTAGTCTTTTCCTCTCCAGGGCACTCAAGTTGCCGAACCGAGCCACGATGCAACCGGTCAGCAAGCTCTCTACTGTGCACCTGTAGAAGTTAGAGAGCGTCCTCCTTGAGGAGGAGCAGAATTAGGCCATTCGGCCCATCAGGTTTACACCGTTCAATCATGGCTGATCTATCTCTCCCTCCTAACCCCATTCTCCTGCCTTCTCCCCGTAACCCATGACACCCGCACTAATCAAGAATCTATCTATCTCTGCCTTAAATATATCCACTGACTTGTGGCCTCCACAGACGTCTGTGGCAAAGAATTCCACAGATTCACCACCCTCTGACTAAAGAAATTCCTCCTCATCTCCTCCCTAAAGAAATGTCCTTTAATTCCGAGGCTGTGCCCTCTGGTCCTAAACTCTCCCTGGAGCTGGAGTTTAATAATAAGGGGCAAGCCATTTAGAACGGAGACGAGGAAACACTTTTTAACACAGAGAGTGATGAGTCTGTGGAATTCTCTGCCTCGGATGCAATGAGACCTGGGTGTCATGATATACCAGTCATTGAAAGCAGGCATGCAGGTGCAGCAGGCAGTGAAGAAAGCGAATGTATCTTGTATATTGTCCAATAAGAAACCCTCTGATCCTTCTAAACTCCAGAGGAGGAAGGACTTGGACAGGTTAGGAGGTTGGGCAGGGAAGTGGCGGATGAGAGTGTGGAGTCAAGCATCATGGTGATAGGAATAAAGGCGCGGACTATTTCCTCAATGGGAAGAGAATCCGGAAATCGGAGGTGCAGAGGGATTTGGGAGTGCTGGTGCAGGATTCCCAATTAGTTAATCTGCAAGTTGAATCGGTAGTAAGGAAGGCTCCTTAGATGCTGCTGCACCCGCTGAGTTTCTCCAGCTTTTTGTGTAACCCAAGGCAAATTCAATGCTAACATTTATATCAAGAGGACTGGAATACAAAAACAGGGTTGTAATGCTGAGGATCTATAAGTAGCAATGTTACAAAATTTTGAGATTTTAAAAATCAAGTCTGCAATTTATCCCATCAGATAAAGCATAACAAGAAGTTTAATTTGACACCTAATTCACTTTCATATCTTCAGTATTAAGGAAGTTATGGCCATTTTCATACTCGGAAATTAGCATCTTGTTCCCCATTGCCTTTCAATTGACTTAACACAGAAGGTGAGATCTAGAACAGTTAAAAGCCCATAACTTTCTTAAAAATTAAGAGAACTGAATGAAATTTTCAGTTATTATAGATTGAAGCATTCTGAAACAAATATGAAACAATCTTACTTGGATGACCTGAAATTAAAGCATATAATTAGTTAGTTATCTAATTGTAGCTAATTACAAAATTCAATGAGTAGATCTAAACATCTATCCATTTCTTAAGAAAAGATAAACTTTTTTTAAATCGCCTGTGTCCAAATAACATTCACACAATAATCCACAATATAACTTAATTTTTAAATCTCATTTTCATGAATTTCTGGGCCAAATGGAAGGAATTTAGTGTTTAATGCCTGTAAATTAATGGCCATTTAAATCAACTAGCGAGTGGGTTTTAGTGGAATGCGGTGAATTGGAACGTTGCGGTTTGCGGTGAAGTTGGGAGGAAAAATACTGTTGGTTCATACATTTTTTTTGGGCCCCTTTTCGCAACATGAAAATATGATTAAAGCCTCCATAAAAACCAACTTTTAATATAAAAATAAACTGTGTACCTTTTTTTCTCCCCTACGCAAAATCCTTCCCGTTGTCGGCGCTCACGGCTTTTGAAGGTGATTTTTAAATTACTCTAGTTAATAAATAATCTAGCGTAATTTAAAAATAGCTTCATGAATGAAATGTCGGAGCGATTTTTCTTCCGCAACGAAATCGCCCGACATGGATCGATTTTCCCAGTCTGCAGAAAAACGGCACTTTAAGCCCGCCCCCCTCTGAAAGGCGCCTAAGTCACGCACACGGGGAGCGGCAGAACTGCAGCGCTGCTCAAGGTAAATTTTGTAACATACCTACTGATTGTGGATGATCTGCCATGATCACATTGAATGGCGGTGCTGGCTCGAAGGGCCGAATGGCCTCCTCCTGCACCCATTGTCTATTGTCTATTGTCTCCACACCCACTCGATCCATGCCTAAATGCTGAAGATGTGAATGTTTGATTGTCGGCAGGAATGAGTTCAGGGCGTGGACAATGGATGCCAAGCCGACAAAGGCCATCAAAGCCAAGCAGACCTACCACCCGCCAGAGACCAAGGTAGCCCACGAGACCAGCTACAACACCACATTCAAGGGTCAGTTCGGCAAGCGGCCCGAGCTGATCAGACCTGGGGCGGCCGACACCAAGGTCCCGGATCGGAGGAGGGTGAGAAGCCTCTACAGCGAATGCTACCGAGAACCCACCAAGGTAAGCGTGAGGCCCACAGCCCCTTCCTCTGGGCTCGCCGAAAATTCCCGCTCCCAAATAAAGGACAAAAGGTCAAAGTACGGGACAAATTCCCCACGACAGTTCGTTGACCGACTGGGCCGTGTCTGGGTGAATGATGAGTTGGCCCTGGGTGCTGGACTGCACACAAAGCCCAGCCGGCGGGCCAGCTGAGGAGTTTTGGCCCTGGGGGCCGCGCGCAAAGTCCGGCGCCCCGGCCAACTCGTGAACCGATGATCGGCCGTGAGAAGGAGGGGTGGTGGTAGTGTCGGCGGTCAGCGAAGGTCCGAAGTGTCGGAAAGCTGGCCGGGCTGCCGACCGACCGACCGACGGGGCTACGGGCGAGGAGGCGCTGCTGCTGCTGCTGCTGCTGCACTCCACGGGCTGCACTACGTCGGGACGGGGTGAGGCGGGGTCCGACCCGACAGTCCCCTCGACCCGAGTAGTAGCGGTCAAATACGGGACAAGGGCGGTCCCATACGGGACAAACCAATTTACCTCAAAATACGGGATGTCCCGGCTAATACGGGACAGTTGGCGACCTTACCCTTAGCCCCCCCCCAGTTTTATCACCAAACCCTAAACGTCTACATCTCCCAACACTCCCCATCCTCTCTTTCGCTTCCTTTCCTCCACCCTAGTCGTTTAATCAGTTCCACAGTTCATTCCAAGGTCATAAGGTCATGGGGAATAGGAGTAGAATTGGGCCATTCGGCCCATCAAGTCTACTCCGCCATTCAACATGGCTAATCTATCTCTCCCTCCTAATGAGATGAGAAGGACGTTTTTCACACAGAGAGTAGTGGGTCTCTGGAACTCTCTGCCACAGAGGGTGGTTGAGGCCAGTTCATTGGCTATATTTAAGAGGGAGTTAGATGTGGCCCTTGTGGCTAAGGGGATCAGAGGGTATGGAGAGGAGGCAGGTACGGGATACTGAGTTGGATGATCAGCCATGATCACATTGAATGGCGGTGCAGGCTCGAACGGCCAAATGGCCTACTCCTGCACCTAATTTCTATGTTTCTATGTTTCTATGTAACCCCATTCTCCTGCCTTCTCCCCATAACCCTGACACCCGTACTAATCAACAATCAATCTATCTCTGCCTTAAATATATTCACTGACTTGGCCTCCACAGCCTTCTTTTAGTAATGTTTAGTTTGGAGATACAGCACGGAAACAGGCCCTTCGGCCCACCGTGTCCGCGCCGACCAGCGATCCCCGCACACTAACACCGTCCCACACACACTAGGGACAATTTACATTTACACCAAGCTAATTAACCTCCAAACCTTGACATATTTGGAGTGTGGGAGGAAACCGAAGATCTCGGAGAAAACCCACGCAGTTCACGGGGAGAACGTGCAAACTCTGTACAGACAGACTGCACCCGGAGTCGGGATCGAACCCGGGTCTCCGGATCTGCATTCGCTGTAAGGCAGCAACTCTACCGCTGCGCCACCGTGAATTCCACAGATTCACAACCTTCTGACTAAAGATCACCATCTGGCTAAAGTTTAGTCTATTGCCATGTGTACCGAGGTACAGTGAAAAGCTTTTGTTGCGCGCTAACCAGTCAGCGGAAAGACAATACGTGATTACAATCGAGCAAGCGACAGTCTATAGATACAGGATAAGGATATTAGAGATATGTTTAGCGCAAGGTGAAGTCAGTAAAGTCCGATCAAAGATAGTCCGAGGGTCACCAATTCATAACAATGTTTAGTTTAGCTTACAGATACAGCGCGGAAACAGGCCCTTCGGCCCACCGTGTCCGTGCTGACCAGCGATCCCCGCACACTAACACTATCCCACGCACACTTGGGACAATTTTACACTTGCGCCAAGACAATTAACCTGCAAACCTGCACGTCTTTGGCGTGCGGGAGGAAACCCGAGCACTGGAGAAAACCCACGCGGGTCACGGGGAGAACGGACAAACTCCGCACAGAAAGCACCCGTAGTCTGAATCGAACCCAGGCCTGTGAGGCAGCAACTCTACTGCTGTGCCAATGTGCATAATGTGTAACCTCTAATCCACTGCAGAGGGGCTAGAATGAGACCCCAATATGCAATACCTCAGGCTATGAACGCAAGCACACTAGATGTACTGAGCAATTAGATAACTGCGTACAGCTTTAGGTGGCTTAATTCAATAGACAATAGACAATAGGCGCAGGAGCAGGCAATCAGTACCCCATTCCTGCCTTCTCCCCATATCATATAACCATATAACCATATAACAATTACAGCACGGAAACAGGCCTTCTCGGCCCTTCCAGTCCGTGCCGACCATTTATATTCCCCTAGTCCCATCTACCTGCACTCAGACCATACCCCTCCATTCCCTTCCCGTCCATATACCTATCCACTTTACTTTTAAATGTTAAAATCGATCCTGCCTCCACCACTTCTGCTGGAAGATCATTCCACACAGCCACCACTCTCTGAGTAAAGAAGTTCCCCCTCATGTTACCCCTAAACTTCTGTCCCTTAATTATCATGTCATGCCCTCTTGTTTGAATCTTCCCTACCCTCAATGGGAAAAGCTTATCCACGTCAACTCTGTCCATCCCTTTCATCATTTTAAAGACCTCAATCAAGTCCCCCCTTAACCTTCTGTGCTCCAAAGAATAAAGACCTAACTTGTTCAACCTTTCTCTGTAACTTAGTTGCTGGAACCCAGGCAACATTCTAGTAAATCTCCTCTGTACTCTCTCTACTTTGTTGACATCCTTCCTATAATTAGGCGACCAAAATTGTACATCATACTCCAGAATTGGTCTCACCAATGCCTTGTACAATTTTAACATTACTTCCCTACTCATATATTCAATGCTCTGATTTATAAAGGCCAACACACCAAAAGCTTTCTTTACCACCCTATCTACATGCGATTCCACCTTTAGGGAACTATGCACAGTTATTCCTAGATCCCTCTGTTCCACAGCATTCCTCAATTCCCTACCATTTACCATGTACGTCCAATTTTGATTTGTCCTGCCAAGATGTAGCACCTCACACTTATCAGCATTAAGCTCCATCTACCATATCCCCGAACTCCGCTATTTTTAAGAGCGCTATCTAGCTCTCTCTTGAAAGCATCCAGAGAACCGGCCTCCACCACCCTCTGAGGCAGAGAATTCCACAGACTCACCACTCTCTGAGAGAAAAAGTGTTTCCTCGTCTCCGTTCTAAATGGCTTACTCCTTATTCTTAAACTGTGGCCCCTGGTTCTGGACTCCCCCAACATCGGGAACATGTTTCCTGCCTCTAGCGTGTCCAAGCCTTTAACAATCTTATATGTTTCAATGAGATATCCTCTCATCCTTCTAAACTCCAGAGTGTACAAGCCCAGCCGCTCCATTCTCTCAGCATATGACAGTCCCGCCATCCCGGGAATTAACCTGGTGAACCTACGCTGCACTCCCTCAATACCTAATTCAACACTTAGTTTATGTCGGAAGGATCAAAAAATTCTGGTTCAAATCAAAGATAGACACAAACATTTGGAGCAACTCAGCGGGTCAGGCAGCATCTCTGGAGAAAAGGAATGGGTGACGTTTCGGGCCGAGACCCTTCTTCAGGCTGAGAGTCAGGGGAGAGTCAGGGGAGAGGTGATGTAGAGAGATGTAGAACAAATGAATGAAAGATATGCAAAAAAACAACGATGATCAAGGAAAGGTGGAGCCCACAATGCTCCATTGTTGGCTGCGGCGCTAGGTGATAACGAGTTGCACAGACAGTGAAACTCAGCAGGACGACAGTGAAACTAGTACGGTGACTCGGGCTAGTACGGTGCAAGGGTTACCTGAAGTTCGAGAAATCAATATTCACACCGCTGGGTTGTAAGCTGCCCAAACGAAATATGATGTAAGGAGGTCGCCAAACACATTAACCCCCCCCTCCCCCTCCACACTGCCACACTGACCTTTCTGTCCTGGGCCTCCTCCATTGCCAGAGTGAGGTCAAACACAAATTGGAGGAACAGCACCTCGTATTTCGCTTGGGCAGCTTTCGACCCAGCGGTCTGATTGTTGATTTCTCTGACTTCAGGTAACCCTTGCATCCCCTCTCCTCCACCCCTCCCCCATACTAGTCGTCGTACTAGTTTCATAAGTACTAGCGTCACAGCCAACAACGGGCCATTGTGGACTCCACTTTCCCTTGATCATCGTCATTGTTTCGCCTATCTTTCGTTCATTTGTTCTATATCCCTCTGTCCATCACCGTCTATATCTCTCGTTTCCCCTTCCCCTGACGCTGAGTCTGAAGAAGGGTCTCGACCCGACACACCACCCATTCCTTTATCCTCCAGTGATGCTGCCTGTCCCGCTATCCCAGCATTTAATAGGGATGACACAAAATGTTGTAATGTTACTTGTAATGTTATCCCATCAGATAAAGTATCAAAAAAACTTAATCTGATACCTAATTCACTTTCATATCTTCAGTATTATAAAAGATGGCCATTTGCATAATCGGAAACTAGCATCGTGTTCCCTATTGTTTTCCCATCAACTTAACACAAAAGCTGTGATCAAGGGCAAGGGCCGTTTTACACAGACACGTGTTCAAAACCCTCAAACATCCACTCTCAAGATAATCAAAATCATTATTTTTTGCACAATCATGTCAAAAGAACATCTAAATTATCTGTATTTTGTGTTATTGTTGATCCATTGTCTGTCAATTGTATGATTTAGTATATCTATATCATACTAAATATCTGACTAAATATATCTACAATACATACAGATCGGTGTGGCCACAATGGTCAGATATTTAGTAGGTAAGTACGTTTATTGGCCAAGTATTGACATACAAGGAATTTGCCTTGGTGCTCCGCCCACAAGTAACAACGTGACATACAGTGACAGTTACGAATGACTCAGAAAACACTAAACGTTAATAATGATCTTTGTAGGGTTTTCACAGACGACACAAATGAACAAACACATACAAAACAGCAAGGAGCAGTACACAATGCCCGCCATCATCAGCGCCAGCAGCAGCCACACGGCAAGGAGCTGGATATGAAAAAATTGATCATGGATAGACAATACACAAAATACAAATAATGGTCATGTTGTCGATATCGGGGCCAAATTAACATATTTTGCATCATCAGATTGAAATGTAACTACACAAAAAACGATATAAGACGTTAAATAAACATCCTACATACCTTTCGTTTTGTCCTGAACTTGCAATCCGTGATTTTGAAGGCCTTGAAGTTGAGCCCGACTTTGAGCCCGACTTTCAATAGACCAGTGATGTTGTGTTGAAGTAAAAGGCGGACGCGATGACACAACGAGATTTCCTCTGCGTCATAACCTTGTCGTAAGAGGAAATCCCTCCCTGCCAACCAATGAGAAACCTGCAATTTACTCACCCCTCCCCCCACAGTCGCGCTCGCGCTGCAGCGGGGCAGGTCCAGAGCGCCACTGATGGCAGGGTTTGTAACGACACTACATTTATAATTACAATTACAATTTTGTTTAATGTCATTTGAACCTCAAATGAAGTTCAAACGAAATTTGGTTTCTGCAGTCATGCAACAAAAAGAAACAATTAACAAGACACACAACTAACACAATTTACACAAACATGCATCACGGTGAATCGCCTCCTCACTGTGATGGAAGGCAAAGTCTTGTCTCTCTCCATTCTTCTCCCGATGTCAAAGCCCCCAGCTGGCGATGGCAAGTCCTGCGGCCGTTAAAGCCGCGCCGGGCGATGTCAGGCCCCGCGCCGGGTCATTTCCAACCCCGCAACTTGGGCGGGAGAAGTTGCCGTTGCGCGAGCTCCGAAAAGCGGTCTCCCACCAGGGACCCTCGATCTCCCGATGTGACCGTCCACCGGGCCTGTGGCCGGGGCCTCCGAGCTCCGGAGTTGGGCCACCGCCGCGTGCCACCACAGCTCTCCACGCTCCGAGGCCGTCAGCCCCACAATGGTAGGTCCGCAGCTCCGCAGGCTCCGCGACTGGAGCCCCCAGGTGGTCCCGGTCGGAGGCCGCAGGCTCCACGGTGCTAGTTCCCCATCGACAATGGAGACCCGACAGGGAAAAGGTCGGGTCCCCCGTACAGGGAAGATATTTAAAAGTTTCCCCCGCCCCCCCCCCCCCCCCCCCCACACATTCACAACTAAAAACAATATATAAACCTCTACAACTATACACTCAACGGGACAAAAATAAAAAATAAGGCAGACGGACTGCAGAGGCCGCTGCAAATATCGGTCGCCCCGCCTCAAACTTAGTGTCTAACCCCAGTCTTGAACACCTGTTGCATCTGAGACCTATGAATAAACCGATCTTTCTTTCACCCCACCCCACCCCACCCCCCACCCCACCCCCACCCCACCCCCCACCCCACCCCCACCCCACCCCACCCCACCCCACCCCACCCCAACTCAACCCCACCCCACCCCACCCCACCCCAACTCAACCCCACCCCACCCCACCCCACCCCCAACTCAACCCCACCCCACCCCACCCCACCCCAACTCAACCCCACCCCCCCACCCCACCCCACCCCACCCCCACCCCACCCCCACCCCACCCCACCCCACCCCACCCCCACCCCACCCCACCCCACCCCAACTCAACCCACCCCAACCCCACCCCACCCCACCCCGCCCCACACCAACCCAACCCCACCTAACCCAACCCCACCCCACCCCACCCCACCCCAACCCCACCCCACCCCACCCCACCCCAACCCCACCCCACCCCACTCCACTCCACCCCACCCTACCTCCGCCACCCCCCCAACCCCACCCCACCTCCGCCACCCCCCCAACCCCAACCCACCCCACCCCACCCGACCCCACCCCACCCACCTCTGCCACCCCCCCAACCCCAACCCCACCTCACCCCACCCCACCCCAACCCCAACCCACCCCACCCCACCCCAACCCCACCTCACCCCACCCCACCCCACCCCAACCCACCCCACCCCAACCCGCCCCACACCACCCCAACTCAACCCCCACCAACCCCACCCCACCATAACCCACCCCACCCCAACACACCCCACCCCACTCCACTCCCCCCACCCCACCATAACCCACCCCACCCCAACCCACCCCACACCACCCCAACTCAACCCCCACCATAACCCACCCCAACCCACCCCACCCCACCCCACTCCACTCCCCCCACGCCACGCCACCTCTGCCACCCCCCCAACCCCAACCCACCCCACCCCACCCCACCCCACATCCCACCCCACCCCACCCCACATCCCACCCCACCCCACCCCAACTCAACCCATCCCACCTCCCTTCCCTCTGACACCCCCCTCCCCCCCAATTCCAGCCAGAGAAACCCAGCGTCCACGCCTCGAAACCCAAGAAGCCGCCGACCCACAAAGAGCCCCGCAAACCCAAAGGGAAACACGGAGCTTCCAGCCGCTCCGTGAAGAAAAAGGGGGCAGACAACACGCCGGCCGCCAAGCCCGAGGACCAGGAGAAGGCCGAGGAGATCAACAACAAGCTGGCCGAGGCTAAAGAGTGACAACAGCGCGCTACCCCCCCACCCCCCCCCCCCCCCCCACCCACCACACACCCCCTCTGCACCCGGGGCGACGGACTGACCGATGACCGACCGGCCGGACCATTGCCCCGTGGCACAGGGATAAGCCCCCTCTATCACACGCAGATCGACAGCCCAGTCTATCCATCGACAGCACCGCAGTCGGGAGCCTCTGGGCAAACGCCAATCAACGCTAATAAATCTGCTCCGTTCTCCTCCACCTGCAGAGAAGAGAAGAGAGAGGAAATATTAAAAAACTCCAGCGATCCTCTACCGATTGAAGCAGCCTCATTTCTTCATCCGGATGCAGTGCGTGGAGGATAGTTATGCCCCCTGTCCCACTTAGGAAACCCGAACGGAAACCTCTGGAGACTTTGCGCCCCACCCCGAGGTTTCCGTGCGGTTCCCCGGAGGTTTTTGTCAGTTTCGACCATTAGGGGGACAGACGAAAACCTCCGGGAACCTCACGGAAACCTTGGTGGGGTGCAAAGTCTCCAGAGTTTCCGTTCAGGTTTCCTAAGTGGGACAGGGGCATTAGGTGGAAATCATGTGCATAAGGCCAGTCTTGCTCACTTCACCAACAAGGGTCATTGCCAGTCCTCGCCACACGAGCTGACCAAGAGATTGTCACGAAACGTTCCTTAGAAATTTAACAGGGCAGCAGGAATTAATTCATTGCCAACAATCCAGCCCGTGGTTTCCGTAGATCGGCCATGGTTGAATGACGGGCTAGGCTAGATGGGCCAATCGGCCCGATTCTTCTCCTACAACCCTACGGACGTATCCTTTCTACGGCAGACCCAAGGAACTGCAGATGCTGGAATCTTAGGCAGAACACAAAGTGCTGGAGGAACTCAGCGGGTCAGGCAGCACCTGCGGAGGGAAAAGGACAGAGGATGTTTCGGGGAGGGAACTTTCTTCAGACAGGTGGGACCACTCCACCCATCGGTCAATCAAGCCCACCTCACCTTGACCCCCCCTATCACTCACCAGTCGTAGAGTCCCGCAGCGTGGGAACAGGCACTTCGGCCCAACTTGCCCACTCCGACCAACATGTCCCATCTACTCTGAAAAAGACCCGTTCTATTCAAAGTCAAAGTCCATTTTATGCGTCACAAACACCCGAAGGTGCAGTGAAATGAATTTGCCAGCAGCGATACACTTAAAAAGATCACACAATACACAATACGATTTAACACAAACATCCGCCACAACATTCTTCACTGCGGTGGACGGGAACAAAGTCCAGCCAGCCCTCCTCCTTTGTCCACCCGTGGTCGGGGTCATGGACCCTCCGTAGTCGCCTTTACGGTGGCCGGATGTACAGGCCCTCTCGTCGGGATGATCCAAACTCCGACATCGGCACGGTCGAACACGCTCGAATCGGCACTTTCCCACCGGAGACCGCGGCCCTCAGGATGTTATAGGCCGCAGGGCAGCGTGTCGGAGCTGGCCTGCGTGATTCCTGATTGATCTTGTACACCTCATTAAAAAAAATCACCCCTCATCCCCCTGCGCTCCAATGAATAAAATCCCAGCCTGCCCGACCTCTCCCGAGAGCTGAGCTGGCAACATCCTCGCAAATCTTCCCCGCACCCTTTCCAGTTTGACAACGTCTACCTTGGAGGAACAGCACCTCATATTCCGCTTGGGGAGTCTGCATCCTCTGGGCTTAAACATTGAATTTTCTCAATTCTGTTAACCCAGGCTGCCTCCTCCCCTTCCCACCTCTCCCTCAGCCCTCGGGCCCTGGCATTCCCTCTCTCTCTATCTCTCCCCCACCCAAGTCTCATTTTCACACTACAAACAGCTTACAATGGCCTGCTTCCTTTATCATCGATACTTTTTTGCATATCTTTCATTCATTGTTCTTTATCTCTCCACATCACCGTCTATATCTCTCGTTTCCCTGATCCCTGACCAGTCTGAAGAAGGGTCTCGACCCGAAACGTCGCCTATCTCCTTCGCTCCTTAGATGCTGCTGCACCCGCTGAGTTTCTCCAGCTTTTTGTGTAACCCTCTATCTTGTAACATGGTGCCCAAAAGAAAAAGGTGCGGGTCGATCCATTTTCCCCCATGATTTTGCCACCACCCCTTCCCCTCACCTCTCGCCACCAGCTTTCTCCCCTCTCGTCCGTCAGTCCGAAGAAGGGACTCGACCCGAAACATTGTCCGTCCAGTCGCTCCAGAGATGAATGCCTGAAATGATACTTTATTGTCTTGTGTAATCATAGAAAATGATCATAGAAACGTAGACAATAGGTGCAGGAGTAGGCCATTCAGCTCTTTGAGCCTGCACCGCCATTCAATGTGATCATGGCTGATCATCCAACTCAGTATCCCGCACCTGCCTTCTCTACATACCCCCTGATCCCTTTAGCCACAAGGGCCACATCTAACGCCCTCTTAAATATAGCCAATGAACTGGCCACAACTACCTTCTGTGGCAGAGTATTCCAGAGACCCACCACTCTCTGTGTAAAGAATGTTTTCCTCATCTTGGTCCTAAAGGAATTCCCCCTTATCCTTAGGCTGTGACCCCTTGTCCTGGACTTCCCCAACATCGGGAACAATCTTCCAGCATCTAGCTTGTCCAACCCCTTAAGAATTTTGTAAGTTTCCATAAGATCCCCCCTCAATCTTCTAAATTCCAGCGAGTACAAGCCGAGTCTATCCAGTCTTTCCTCATATGAAAGTCCTGACATCCCAGGAATCAGTCTGGTATCAATGTGATCATGGCCGATCATCCAAAATCAGTAGCCCCCCCCGTTCCTGCTTTCTCCTCGAATCTTTCCATTCCGTTAGCCCCGAGAGCCATATCTAATGGGCCTGTCCCACTTACGCAACTTTTTCGGCGACTGCTGGCACCCGTCGTAGGTCGTTGAAGGTCGCCGAAAAATTTAAACGTTGAAAATCCAGCGGTGACCAGAACAAGGTACGACTCTTTGGGCGACTACTCACGACCATACAGGCTTGACTGTCATATGCTGAGAGAATGGAGCGGCTGGGCTTGTACACTGTGGAGTTTAGAAGAATGAGAGGGGATCTCATTGAAACATAGAATATAGTTAAGGGCTAGAGGCAGGAAACATGTTCCCGATGTTGGGGGAGTCCAGAACCAGGGGCCACAGTTTAAGAATAAGGTGTTAAAGAAGGAACTGCAGATGCTGGAGAATCGAGGGTTACACAAAAAGCTGGAGAAACTCAGCGGGTGCAGCAGCATCTAAGGAGCGAAGGAGATAGGCGACGTTTCGGGTCGAGACCCTTCTTCAGAATACGGGGTAAGCCATTTAGAACGGAGACGAGGAAACACCTTTTTCTCACAGAGAGTTGTGAGTCTGTGGAATTCTCTGCCTCAGAGGGCGGTGGAGGCCGGTTCTCTGGATGCTTTCGAGAGAGAGCTAGATAGGGCTCTTAAAGATAGCGGAGTCAGGGGATATGGGGAGAAGGCAGGAACGGGGTACTGATTGGGGGATGATCAGCCATGATCACATTGAATGGCGGTGCTGGCTCGAAGGGCCGAATGGCCTACTCCTGCTCCAATTTTCTGTTGTCTATTGCCGCGACATTCATCCCGCGACATGTCGCCTGTACGGGCGTGAGTCGTCTCCTCAGTCGCCCAAAGAGTCGTAGCGTCTTTCTGGTCGCCGCTGGATTTTCAACGTGTCGAAAATGTTCGTCCACCTGCAAAGACCTACGACGGGTGCCGGCAGTCGCCGAAACAGTCGGGTAATTGGGACAGGCCCATAACTCTCCCGTGAACACATGTGCACCTAGGTACAGTGAAATGTTTTGCTTTGCAGATCTGCTTTGTCGCCGCATGCCAAAGTCAAATTCAAAGTCAATTTTATTCGTCAGAACAAAGAACAAAGTTACTAAAGTAACAAATAGTTCTCTCCACAGACGCTGCCAAAACCCTTTGGGTTGCTCCATCTCTCTGTGGTTTGTTCAATCCTCAGCGATGTATGGAACAGCGGCCTCTGTCTTTTACTCCCCACCTCCACCATAACCCGTCCCTTCTCAACATCTCTGAACCCCACATTGATCAGTTTACGCACAGATCGGTGCCACTGGTGTCTAGTTTAGCTTAGCTTAGAGATCCAGCGCGGAAACAGGCCCTCCGGCCCACCGGGTCCGCGCCGACCAGCGATCCCCACACGCTAATGGGGCCGTCCCACTGTACCAGCTAATTCAAGAGCTCTCCCGAGTTTCCGTTGATTCGAACTCAAAGATTTACGGTAATAGCCGCTCGTAGGTACACGGGGGCTCTCGTGGACATTTTTCAACACGTTGAAAAATCTTCACGAGCCTTCCCGATCTTACCGCGTTTCCCGAATACCTGCCGTTAGCGTTACGAGCCGTTGAGAGACGTCCCCAAGCTCTGAAGTACCGGCTACGTACATTCTACGTAGTTACCACGAGTTTGATTTTTTTTTTAAACTCGGGAGAGCTCTTGAATTACCTCGTACAGTGGGACAGCCCCTTAACACTATCCTACACCCACTAGGGACAGTTTTTACATTTATACCAAGACAATTAAACTACAAATCTGTACGCCTTTGGAGTGTGGGAGGAGACCGAAGATCTCGGAGAAAACCCACGCAGGTCACGGGGAGAACGTACAAACTCCGTACAGACAGCACCCGTAGTCTGGATCGAACCTTCGGCCCACAATGTCCCTGCCGGAAAAGATAGCAAGATAAACTAAACTCCTAGGGCTAACGGAATCAAGGGACATGGGGAAAAAGCAGGAACGGGGTACTGATTGTGGATGATCAGTCGTGATCACATTGAATGGTGGTGCTGGCTCGAAGGGCCGAATGGCCTACTCCTGCACCTATTGTCTATGTTATCTCTGTTTCTTAACTCCTCTGCCTCCACATGATCCATGATCCATATCCCTCCATTCCCTGCATATCCATGAGCTTATCCAGAAGCCTCTTTAACACCACCTCCACCACCCTTGGTGCTGAATAGAAAGACTGGGGAGGGGAGGGTGGGGTGGAGATGGGGGTGGGGGCGTGGAATGTGGGGGGGGGGGGGGGGGGGGGAGTCGGAGGACCCAGCCTGTTGGGTCTTGTCCAGTTGCCCGAGATGCTGTGTCCCGGGCTTGGCTTGGCCGAGCGTGTGGACTGGGCAGGGGGGCCACCCATGCATTGACGGTCTAATGGGTGAAGGATGCCCAATGTCCTAATGTCCAACTGGCCCTTACATTGCTTTGTGTTAACTGTTCACAGGCAAGGACATGCGTGTGGACACACACTTATTGGAAGTTTATACGCACTCGCACACACATACGTGCGCACACACACACACATGCACACATACACGTGCACACACGCACACACACACGTGCACACGCACACACACACACATGTGCGCATGCACAAGAACACATACACACGCTCGCGCACATGCACAAGAACACATACGCACGCGCACATGCACACAAGCATATACGCGCATACATACACGCATGCACACACAAGCGCACACGTACACACACACGCTCACTCGCACACACACAAACACGCATACACACATGCGCACACGCACGCATACACACACGCACGCACACACAAACAGGCACACATACACACACTCACACACAAACAGGCATACACACACACATGCACACACAAACAGGCACACACACACACATGCACACACAAACAGGCACACACACACACATGCACACACAAACAGGCACACATACACACACTCACACACAAACAGGCACACATACACACACTCACACACAAACAGGCATACACACACACACACACACACATGCACACACACATGCACACACAAACAGGTACACATACACACATGCACACACAAACAGGCATACATACACACACACACACACAAACAGGCACACATACACACACACACACACAAACAGGCACACATACACACACAAACAGGCACACATACACACACACACACAAACAGGCACACACACACACACATGCACACACAAACAGGCACACACACACACACACACACGTTAGATGGTCACGTGCAAAAATCCATGGATGGACACACACGTGTTCATTGGAAGAAAAGCATCTCATATTCCGCTAGGGCTGCTTACAAACCAGCGGCATGAATCTTGATTTCTCTAACTTCAAGGAACCCTTGCCTCCCCCCTCTCTCTCCCTCCCTCCCCCACCCTAGTCATCGTACTAGGTTCACCGTCATCCTGTTGTTCCTCTGTCCGTATCCTCGCTATCACCTTCTCCACAGCCAACAATGGACCATTGTGGGCTCCACATTTCCCTGATCATCGCTGCTTTTTTGCAAATCTTCCATTCACTTCTCCTAAGTACCGTCTATATCTCTCGTTCCGCCTCTCCCCCGACTCTCAGTCTGAAGAAGGGTCTCGACCCGAAACGTCGCCCATTCCTTCTCCCCAGAGATGCTGCCCGTCCCGCTGAGTTACTCCAGCATTTTGTGCCTATCTTCGGTTTAAACCTGCATCTGCAGTTCCCTCCTGCGCACATGTTAAATGTTCACATGCAAGAATTTGTGTCTTATGTACCGATACTCACGTATGTTAAATGTTCACATGCAAGGACGTAGTGCGCAGATGGACACGTGTTACATGCAAAGACATGTGTACCAATGCACACGTTAGATATCCACATACAAAGACAGTGCATATGTACACGTGTGTTGGATGTTGACATGCAACGAGTTGTGTCTGTACACACACATGTATGTTTACATGCACAGGCACACACACACATGTTAGATGTATACATGTAAGGACGTGTATGGATACGCACACACGTTAGACGTTCATGTACAAAGACAGCACACGGACACGCACACGCATTAAATAATCACGTGTAAGGCCTTGTGTACGGACATGCACACGCAGACACACGCGCTTACTCACACGTACATTACATGGCAAACAGGTCTCCCACCCGCTTATTCACTCACAGGCCCGTTTGTGTCAACACGCACTCGCACATGCATCCCTGATGAGAATTAGCGTGTAAGCATGCATGTGTATGTACACTCGCACCTTTCACGGGGATACGAACATGTACACACACACACACATACACACAAAAACCGCACACACACGGAAACACCACACACAAAGACCGCACACACACGCAAACAACGTGCACAAACCACACACACGCACACATACACACACACAGACACGCAAACACTGCACACACATGCACACACAAACACCACACACACACGTACACGCACACACATACACAAACCACACACACGCACACATACACACACACAGACACGCAAACACTGCACACACATGCACACACAAACACCACACACACACGTACACGCACACACATACACGCACACACATACACGCACACACATACACGCACACATATACGCACACACGTACACGCACACACATACACGCACACACATACATGCACGCACATACACGCACACATATACACACACACATACACGCACACATATACGCACACACATACACGCACACACATACACGCACACACATACACGCACACACATACACGCACACACATACACGCACACACCTACATGCACACACATACACGCACACACACACGCACACATATACACGCACACACACATACACAAACACCACACACACACATATACGCACACACATACACGCACACACATACACGCACACACTCACATAGACGCACACACACACATGTACACGCACACACATACACGCACACACATACACGCACACACATACACGCACACATATATTCGCACACACATACACGCACACACATACACGCACACATACACGCACACACATACACGCACACACGTACATGCACACATACACGCACACACATACACGCACACACGTACACGCACACATACACGCACACACATACACGCACACACATACACGCACACACATACACGCACACACATACACGCACACTCTGATCCTGCAGACCTTTGTGAGGGTTTCACGGGGGGGATTGGGAGGGGAGATTGGGAGAGGGGTAAAATTCTCCTGGCCGTCCCGGCACCGTCTCGCCCCAGGGGTCTACGGTGTCCGTGTCCCCCGGTCGTGTTTCAGTCGTATTGTGGTGATGAGGTCGAGCATTCAGTGTCCGTGTGTAGCCCCGGTCGTGATGTGCTTTGTCACCTTTGCTTGTAATTACTCACCAATAAAAGTTGATTGCTAACCATTTGCATGGTGCATTCCCCTCATCATTCTTACTTCTTTCTTTGCGATTCCTTTCTTTCTTCCCCTCCAGCTCCCTCTCCCTCCCTCTCTCCCTCCCCCTCCCCCTACCCCTCTCCCTCTCTGTCTCCCTCTCCCCACAACTCCCTACCTCTCCCGCCCTCTCCCTCTCTCTCCCTTTTTTTTTCTCTTTGCAAAAACTTTATTCGACACAATCATACGATACAACACATCAAAACATAATCAAAATAACACTATATCAAAAGAAATTCATTGTAGTACAACAGTACATTCATTGTTTACAATACTCTCAACCCCACGCGGAGACCAGCGTTGACGGAAGGCCTCCAGAGGACACACGTGCACGGACGTAGGCTGACTCTCTCCCTCTCTCTCTCTCTCTCTCCCTCTCCCTCTCCCTCATACATATGCAGGACAGGGAACGTGGTAATGCCTCCAGCACTTGCAAGGTCGGCTGCAGGAGGGCAGGCAGGCGAGGAGAGGGACGGGGGTCGTTGGGGGGTCCGAGCCAGTCGAGGAGGCCCTGCAGCAGCCTGGATCGGAAACCACTCCAATACATTTTGCAAATGGTCCCAGAATTTAGTCTAGAGCTACAGTGCGGAAACAGGCCCTTCGGCCCACCGAGCCCATGCTGACCAGCGATCCCCGCACATTAACACTACCCTACACCCACTAGGGACAATTTTTACATTTATACCAAGCCAATTGACCTGCAAACCTGCACGTGTTTGGAGTGTGAGAGGAAACCGAGATCTCGGAGAAAACCCACGCAAACGTGCAAACTCCGTTCAGACAGCATCCGTGGTCTGGATTGAACCCCCGTCTCTGGCGCTGTGAGGCAGCAACTCTACCGCTGCGCCACCGTGTGTGAGCTGTGCAAGGAGAAGTTCACTGTGACCATAACAGTCCATTGAAACATTAAAGCAGAGGGGAGGAGGCAGGGGAGTGACTGCACAGTGCAGTAGACATGGTAAATGGTAGGGAATTGAGGAATGCTGTGGAACAGAGGGATCTAGGAATAACTGTGCATAGTTCCCTGAAGGTGGAATCGCATGTAGATAGGGTGGTAAAGAAAGCTTTTGGTGTGCTGGCCTTTATAAATCGGAGCATTGAATATAGGAGTAGGGAAGTAATGTTAAAATTGTACAAGGCATTGGTAAGACCAATTCTGGAGTATGGTGTACAATTTTGGTCGCCTAATTATAGGAAGGATGTCAACAAAATAGAGAGAGTACAGAGGAGATTTACTAGAATGTTGCCTGGGTTCCAGCAACTAAGTTACAGAGAGAGGTTGAACAAGTTAGGTCTTTATTCTTTGGAGCGCAGAAGGTTAAGGGGGGACTTGATTGAGGTCTTTAAAATGATGAAAGGGATAGACAGAGTTGACGTGGATAAGCTTTTCCCATTGAGGGTAGGGAAGATTCAAACAAGAGGGCATGACATGAGAAGGGACAGAGTTTAGGGGTAACATGAGGGGGAACTTCTTTACTCAGAGAGTGGTGGCTGTGTGGAATGATCTTCCTGCAGAAGTGGTGGAGGCAGGATCGATTTTAACATTTAAAAGTAAAGTGGATAGGTATATGGACGGGAAGGGAATGGAGGGGTATGGTCTGAGTGCAGGTAGATGGGACTAGGGGAAAATAAATGGTCGGCACGGACTGGAAGGGCCGAGATGGCCTGTTTCCGTGCTGTAATTGTTATATGGTTATATGGTTATTGTCCCAGCTACACTAGTCCCACCTGCCCGCGTTTGGTCCATATCCCTCCAAACCTGTCCTATCCATGTACACTTCATCCTCCTACGCTCCAAGGAATAGAGTCCCAGCCAACCCAATCTCCATGCCGTTCCTTCCAACACGTTGATTGGAAGTTCCTTGGCTTCCCCAAGAAATATTGTCTTGATTTAGTTTAGTTTAGTATAGATTAGAGATCCGGCACAGATAAAAGCCCTTCGGTCCACCGTATCCACGCCGACCAGCGATCCCCCTGTACACCTGTTTGATCCTACACGTCGGGGACAATTTGTACAGGAGCCAATTAAACATAGAGACATAGAAATTAGGTGCAGGAGTAGGCCATTCGGCCCTTCAAGCCTGCACCGCCATTCAATATGATCATGGCTGATCATCCAACTCAGTATCCCGTACCTGCCTTCTCTCCATACCCTCTGATCCCCTTAGCCACAAGGGCCACATCTAACTCTCTCTTAAATATAGCCAATGAACTGGCCTCAACTATCCTCTGTGGCAGAGAGTTCCAGAGACCCACCACTCTCTGTGTGAAAAAAATCCTTCTCATCTCGGTCCTAAAGGATTTCCCCCTTATCCTTAAGCTGTGACCCCTTGTCCTGGACCTCCCCAACATCGGGAACAATCTTCCTGCATCTAGCCTGTCCAACCCCTTAAGAATTTTGTAAGTTTCTATAAGATCCCCTCTCAGTCTCCTAACTTCTAGAGAGTATAAACCGAGTCTATGCAGTTTTTGTTCATAAGACAGTCCTGACATCCCAGGAATCAGTCTGGTGAACCTTCGCTGCACTCCCTCTATGGCAATAATGTCCTTCCTCAGATTTGGAGACCAGAACTGTACACAATACTCCAGGTGTGGTCTCACCAAGACCCTATACAACTGAAGTAGAACCTCCCTGCTCCTATACTCAAATCCTTTTGCTATGAAAGCTAACATACCATTCGCTTCCTTCACTGCCTGCTGCACCTGCATGCCTACTTTCAATGACTGGTGTACCATGACACCCAGGTCGCGCTGCATCTCCCCTTTTCCTAATCGGCCACCATTAACCTACAAGCGCACAGGTCTTTGGAATGCGGGGGGAAGCCGGAGCACCCAGAGGAAACCCACGCGGTCCCAGGGAGAACATACAAACTTCGAACGGACAGCACCTGTAGTCAGGTTCGAACCTGGCTCTCTGGCGCTGTGAGGCAGCAGCTCTACCCACTGCACCACCGTGCAGAGCAGGTTTGCTAGTTACTGAGTCAGCGAGTCATACAACTTGGAAACTGGTTCTCTGGATAATTTCAAGAGAGAGCTAGCTAGATAGGGCTCAGAAGGCAGTGGAGGCCATTTCTCTGGAAGCTTTCAAGTGTCAGGGGAGTCAGGGGATATGGGGAGAAGGCAGGAACGGGGTACTGATTGGGGATGAAACATTGACTGGTGGTACTGGCTCTAAGGGCCAAATGGCCTACCCCTGCACCTACTGGAAGGGCCAAGAAGGCCTGTTTCCGTGCTGTAATTGTCATATGGTTATTGTCTATTGTCTATTGGCCCTTCCACCCAACTTGCCCACACCGGACAACAATGTCCCAACTAAACTAGTCCCACCTGCCCGCGTTTGGTCCATATCCCTCCACACCTGGCCTATCCATATACCCGTCTAACTGTTTCTTAAGCATTGCCATAGTCCCAGCCTCAACTACCTCCTCCGGCAGCTGGTTCCATACACCCACCACCGTGTGTGTGAAAAAGTTACCCCTCGGATTCTCATTAAATCTTTTCCCCTTCACCTTGAACCCATGTCCTCTGGTCCTCGATCCCCCTACTCTGAGCATCTACCCGATCTCATGTTTTTATACACCTCTATAAGATGACATAAGTCATCAGAGAAAGGCCACCTAACGCTTCCCTGAGCAGATAAGTCAATAAATCTGTCTCCAAAGGTTAGCAACCCCTCCAGGAGTTGACCTTTCCGAGAGTTCAGGGGTCACAGCTGGAGAGAACAGCCCAAGGAACGGGGTACTGATTGGGGATGATCAGCCATGATCACATTGAATGGCGGTGCTGGCTCGAAGGGCTGAATGGCCTCTACTCCTGCACCTATTGTCTATTGTCCTAGACACGAAACGTCACCTATCCATGTTCCCCACAGATGCTGCCTGACCCGCTGAGTTACTCCAGCACTCTGTGAAACGTCACCTATCCATGTTCCCCACAGATGCTGCCTGACCCGCTGACTTACTCCAGCACTCTGTGAAACGTCACCTATCCATGTTCCCCACAGATGCTGCCTGACCCGCTGAGTTACTCCAGCACTCTGTGAAACGTCACCTATCCATGTTCTTCACAGATGCTGCCTGACCCGCTGAGTTACTCCAGCACTCTGTGAAACGTCACCTATCCATGTTCCCCACAGATGCTGCCTGACCCGCTGAGTTACTCCAGCACTCTGTGAAACGTCACCTATCCATGTTCTCCACAGATGCTGCCTGACCCGCTGAGTTACTCCAGCACTCTGTGAAACGTCACCTATCCATGTTCTCCACAGATGCTGCCTGACCCGCTGAGTTACTCCAGCACTCTGTGAAATGTCACCTATCCATGTTCTCCACAGATGCTGCCTGACCCGCTGTGTTACTCCAGCACTCTGTGAAACGACACCTATGATCACCTTGAATGGCGGTGCTGGCTCGAAGGGCCGAATGGCCTGCTCCTGCACCTATTGTCCATTGTCTATTGTTCCTGAACTTGGATGTTAAGGTTTTCAGGCTCCTGTACCTTCTTCCCGATGGCAATGGTGCAATGAGTGTGTGGCCAGGGTGGTGAGGGTCTTTGATGATGTTGGCCTTTGGGGGAGTCCAGAACCAGAGGCCACAGTTTGGGAATAAGGGGTAAGCCATTTAGAATGGAGATGAGGAAACACTTTTTCACACAGCGAGTGGTGAGTCTGTGGAATTCTCTGCCTCAGAGGGCGGTGCAGGCCGGTTCTCTGGATACTTTGAAGAGAGAGCTAGATAGGGCTCTTAAAGATAGCGGAGTCAGGGGATATGGGGAGAAGGCAGAAACGGGGTACTGATTGGGGATGATCAGCCGTGATCACATTGAAACAAAGTTGTTCGGCACGGACTTGAAGGGCCGAGATGGCCTGTTTCCGTGCTGTAATTGTTATATGGAATGGCGGTGCTGGCTCGAAGGGCCAAATGGCCTCCTCTTGCACCTATTGTCTATTGTGACTGGTCCTTGATGATGCTGCTGGCCTTGCCGAGGCAGCGTGTGAGCTGCAGGTGGAGTCGATGGAAGGGAGGCTGGTTTGTGCGATGGTTTTGGGCAGCGTCCACAATTCTTGCGGTCTTGGATGGGGCTGTTCCCAAAACCGCACTGTGGTAAAATGCTTCCTCCGGCGCATCCGATATCCCACAGGGACACGGATGGTGTGGGAACCGGGGTTAATCTCCCAGACCGCTGGGGTCTTCTGCTTCTGCTTGCGTGTGAATCAACAGAGATTGTGGGTTGTAAGGTAGGTAGGGCTGGTTTGTTACCATGGAGACGGCAGGCCCGCTGTGCTGCGGAGAGGAGAACTGGGCCGGATGTTAATTGTTGTGGGTAAGAGGTGGAGTTGTCGACATCTGGCGTATTCATCTCCATCCCCCCGGAGAACAGACCCAGGGAAAGTGTTGACGGATAATTACCAGAGTCCTGTCTCCAGGGGCCAGGCTGGGAAAGAGGAGGCATGAAGAGGTTGTGACCGGAGAGCAAATGCAAATCAAATTGTCAATGAAGGTGTCAGCACATCAGAAAGACAGACAATAAGACAATAGGTGCAGGAGTAGGCCATTCATCCGTTCAAGCCAGCATCGCCATTCACTGTGATCACAGACAATAGGTGCAAGAGGAGGCCATTCAGCCCTTCGAGCCAGCACCGCCATTCACTGTGATCATGGCTGATCATTCCCAATCAGTACACCGTTCCTGCCTTCTCCCCATATCCCCTGACTCCGCTATCTTTAAGAGCCGTATCTAGCTCTCTCTTGAAAGTACCGGCCTCCACTGCCCTCTGAGGCAGAGAATTCCACAGACTCACAACTCTCTGTGTGAAAAAGTGTTTCCTCCTCTCCGTTCTAAATGGCTTACCCCTTATCCTTAAACTGTGGCCCCTGGTTCTGGACTCCCCCAACATCGGGAACATGTTTCCTGCCTCTAGCGTGTCCAAACCCTTAATAATCTTATATAAGATTAAGATCAATTAAATCCCCTCTCATCCTTCTAAACTCCAGAGTGTACAAGCCCAGCCGCTCCATTCTCTCAGCATATGACAGTCCCGGAAATTAACCTTGTGAACCGATGCTGCACTACCCCAATAGCAAGAACGTCCTTCCTCAAATTAGGGGACCAAAACTGTACACATTGTCCTTCCCCGCACCCCCACGCCGGGTCCTCCGTTGTTCCTTCCCCCCGGCAGCGGCGCCCTCGCTTCCGCGTGGTTCGTCTGTGGATAGGTCGTCCGTCGGTCGGGGCCATCATCGACCGCTGCGCCGACCTATCCACTATCGCCGTCGGGTCCTCGCCGGGCGCCTCTGTGGCACCAACCCAGGCCCCATGCCGGCTCTGAACTCAGCTTCGGCCGAACAAGTGGGACTTTGTACTTGGACTGTGACAACTTTGTGGCATTCTCAGCACCCTTTGTGTGCCCACTCTTTGCATACCTTGGGTACGCAAGCAAAGAATTTCACTGTGTCTTGTCACGTGTGTCAATAGCGTATCCATTCATTCACTCATTCAGTCATTCATGTGTCCCGAGGTTCAGTGAGATTTTATCAGGAGAATTAAGGGACAGAAGTTTAGGGGTAACATGAGGGGGAACTTCTTTACTCAGAGAGTGGTGGCTGTGTGGAATGATCTTCCTGCAGAAGTGGTGGAGGCAGGATCGATTTTAACATTTAAAAGTAAAGTGGATAGGTATATGGACGGGAAGGGAATGGAGGGGTATGGTCTGAGTGCAGGTAGATGGGACTAGGGGAAAATAAATGGTCGGCACGGACTGGAAGGGCCGAGAAGGCCTGTTTCCGTGCTGTAATTGTTATATATTATATGTTATCACAGCACCACCACAGCATATCAAACCAGCCTCCCTTCCATTGACTCCATCTACACCTCGCGCTGCCTCGGCAAGGCCCGCAGCATCATCACGGACCAGTCTCATCCCCGGCCACTCCCTCTCCTCCCCTCTCCCATCTTATTCTTCTTGTGTGTGGCGTGCACAGCCTAAAGTTGCAGGACAACTTGTTCTATTTGATCTTATATGATTGTGCACGCCGGGTTGATTGCATTAGTCGAAACAGGGCGGGCCACGTGAAGGTTGCAATCTCCCACCCCCCCCCCCCCCCCCACTCCCATCGGGCAAGAGGTACAGAAGTGTGAAAACGAACGCACACCTCCAAATTCAGGGACCAGTTTCTTCCCAGCTGTTATCAGGCAACTGAACCATCCTACCACAACCAGAGAACGGTCCTGAACTATCTATCTCATTGGAGACCCTCGGACTATCCTTGATGGAAATTTACTGAATTTACTTTGCATTAAACGTTATTCCCTTTATCATGTATCTCTCCACTGTAAATGGCTGGATTGTAATCATGTATTGTCTTTCCGCTGACTGGTTAGCGCGCAACAAAAGCTTTTCACTGTACCTCGGTACACGTGGCAATAAACTACACAAACAAACAAACTAACCAGTCAGCAGAAAGACACGATTACAATCTAGCCGTCTACAGTGTACAGATACATGATAAAGGGAATTACATCAATAACATTTAATGCAAGATAAAGCCAGTAAAGTCTTATCAAATATAGTCCGAGGGTCACCAATGAGGTAGATAGTAGCTCAGGACTGCTCTCTAGTTGTGGTAGGATGGTTCAGTTTCGATATTTAATTCCAGGTCTGAACATCTCACCACTTGCTCGTTGACAATAGACAATAGACAATAGGTGCAGGAGTCGGCCATTCGGCCCTTTGAGCCAGCGCCGCCATTCAATATGACCATGGCTGATCATCCACAATCAGTACCCCGTTCCTGCCTTCTCCCCATATCCCCTGACTCCGCTATTTTTAAGAATTCGATCTAGCTGGGTTGTAATGTTAAAATTGTACAAGGCATTGGTGAGACCAAATCTGGAGTATGGTGTACAATTTTGGTCGCCCAATTATAGGAAGGATGCCAACAAAATAGAGAGGGTACAGAGGAGATTTACTAGAATGTTGCCTGGGTTTCAACAGCTAAGTTATAGAGATAGGTTCAACAAGTTAGGTCTTTATTCTCTGGAGCGCAGAAGGTTAAGGAGGGACTTGATAGAGGTCTTTAAAATGATGAGAGGGATAGACAGAGTTGATGTGGACAAGCTTTTCCCTTTGAGAATAGGGAAGATTCAAACAAGAGGACATGACTTTAGAATTAAGGGACAGAAGCTTAGGGGTAACATGAGGGGGAACTTCTTTACTCAGAGAGTGGTAGCGGTGTGGAATGAGCTTCCAGTGGAAGTGGTGGCGGCAGGTTCGTTGGTATCATTTAAAAATAAATTGGATAGGCATATGGATGAGAAGGGTATGGAGGGTTATGGTATGAGTGCAGGCAGGTGGGACTAAGGGAAAAAAGTTGTTCGGCACGGATTTGAAGGGCCGAGATGGCCTGTTTCCGTGCTGTAATTGTTATATGGTTATATGGTTATAGCTCTCTCTTGAAAGCAGGCAAGTTAGGTCTTTATTCTTTGGAGCGCAGAAGGTTAAGGGGGGACTTGATTGAGGTCTTTAAAATGATGAAAGGGATAGACAGAGTTGACGTGGATAAGCTTTTCCCATTGAGGGTAGGGAAGATTCACACAAGAGGTTTGTTAAAGAAGGAACTGCAGATGCTGGAGAATCGAGGGTTACACAAAAAGCTGGAGAAACTCAGCGGGTGCAGCAGCATCTAAGGAGCGAAGGAGATAGGCGACGTTTCGGGTCGAGACCCTTCTTCAGACAAGAGGGCATGACATGAGAATTAAGGGACAGAAGTTTAGGGGTAACATGAGGGGGAACTTCTTTACTCAGAGAGTGGTGGCTGTGTGGAATGATGTTCCTGCAGAAGTGGTGGAGGCAGGATCGATTTTAACATTTAAAAGTAAAGTGGATAGGTATATGGACGGGAAGGGAATGGAGGGGTATGGTCTGAGTGCAGGTAGATGGGACTAGGGGAAAATAAATGGTCGGCACGGACTGGAAGGGCCGAGAGGGCCTGTTTCCGTGCTGAAATTGTTATATGGTTATATGGTTAAGTCAAAGATCCACTTAGTGTAGAGATACAGTATGGCAACAGGCCACTCGGCCCAACGAGGCCAGCGTAGCCCCGTACACTAGTTCTATCCGAAACATGCTAGGGCCAATGTACAGAAGCCACTTAACCTACAAACCTGCACGTCTTTGGGTTATGGGAAGAAACCGGAGCACCCGGAGAAAACCTACTCGATCACGAGGAGAGCGTTCAAATCCCGTACGGACAGCACGCGTGCAGACAGCACCCGTCGTCAGGATCGAACCTGGCGCTGTGGGGCCGCAACTCTCCCGTTGTCGCAGTCATCTCCTGCCTTCTACCACCGCCGACCATCACCGCCTCCCCCAGCTGATCCCGCCTGTTACCTCGCCGACCTTCGCCTGTTCTCCAGCCCCTTCCACCGGCCGCGACCTTTGACACCGCGGATCCTGGCCTCAGGCCGGAGCCATCATCCCATCCCAGATCCAGCCTCAACTCCCAGCCAAGAGCCTCCACACTCTCGGGTCTGAAGAAGGGTCCCAACTCGAAGCGTCACCTATCCGTGTTCTCCACACATGCTGCCCGACCCGCTGAGTTTTTTACTTTTAGTTTTAGACATAAAACAACGCAGAAACAGCCCCTTCACCCCAACGACCTGCGATCCCTGCACATTACCGCTAATCTATACGCACACTAGGGACAACTTACACTTATACTTAGCCAATTAACCTGGGGCGGTGGAGGCCGGTTCTCTGGATGCTTTCAAGAGAGAGCTAGATAGGACTCTTAAAGATAGCGGAGTCAGGGGATATGGGGAGAAGGCAGGGACGGGGTACTGATTGGGGATGATCAGCCATGATCACATTGGATGGGGTGGTGCTGGCTCGAAGGGCTGAATGGCCTTCTCCTGCACCTATTGTCTATTGTCTATGATCACATTGATTGGCGGTGCTGGCTCAAAGGGCCGAATGGCCTCCTCCTGCACCTATTGTCTGTGATCCTATTGAATGGTGGTGCTGGCTCGAAGGGCTGAATGGCCTACTCCTGCACCTATTGTCTGTGATCCTATTGAATGGTGGTGCTGGCTAGAAGGACTGAATGGCCTTCTCCTGCACCTATTGTCTGTGATCCTATTGAATGGTGGTGCTGGCTCGAAGGGCTGAATGGCCTACTCCTGCACCTATTGTCTGTGATCCTATTGAATGGTGGTGCTGGCTAGAAGGACTGAATGGCCTTCTCCTGCACCTATTGTCTGTGATCCTATTGAATGGTGGTGCTGGCTAGAAGGGCTGAATGGCCTTCTCCTGCACCTATTGTCTGTGATCCTATTGAATGGTGGTGCTGGCTAGAAGGACTGAATGGCCTTCTCCTGCACCTATTGTCTGTGATCATATTGAATGGTGGTGCCGGCTAGAAGGACTGAATGGCCTACTCCTGTACCTATTGTCTGTGATCATATTGAATGGTGGTGCCGGCTAGAAGGACTGAATGGCCTACTCCTGTACCTATTGTCTGTGATCATATTGAATGGTGGTGCTGGCTAGAAGGACTGAATGGCCTTCTCCTGCACCTATTGTCTGTGATCATATTGAATGGTGGTGCTGGCTAGAAGGACTGAATGGCCTTCTCCTGTACCTTTTGTCTGTGATCCTATTGAATTGCGGTGCTGGCTAGAAGGACTGAATGGCCTTCTCCTGCACCTATTGTCTGTGATCATATTGAATGGCATACTGGCTCAAAGGGCTGAATGGCCTACTGCACCTATTGTCTATTGTCAAACCTGCGTTACTTAGGAGTGTGGGAGGAAACTGGAGATCTCGGAGAAAACCCACGCAGGTCATGGAGAGAACGTACAAACTCCGTACAGACAGCGCCCGTAGTCGGGATCGAACCCGGGTCTCTGGCGCTGCAGGTGCTGAAAGGCAGCGACTCTACCGCTGCGCCACCGTTCCGCCCAGCAAGGTTCCACAAGGTTGGCTCTTTGTGTCTATTGTTGTGTCCTGCAGTCACCACTAGTGGGCTCTGTCACCATCCCTGGGGGATCTGCAGGGCTTTAGGGCAACCATGTTTGGCTTGTAATACATACACTTTGGGTTCTGGACACCAAGTGTAGTTTGTGAATTATTTAGCCCTCGAATACATAGAAACATAGAAACATAGAAAATAGGTGCAGGAGTAGGCCATTCGGCCCTTCGAGCCTGCACCGCCATTCAATATGATCATGGCTGATCATCCAACTCAGTATCCCGTACCTGCCTTCTCTCCATACCCCCTGATCCCTTTAGCCACAAGGGCCACATCTAACTCCCTCTTAAATATAGCCAATGAACTGGCCTCAACTACCTTCTGTGGCAGAGAATTCCACAGATTCACCACTCTCTGTGTGAAAAATGTTTTCCTCATCTCGGTCCTAAAAGACTTCCCCCTTATCCTTAAACTGTGACCCCTTGTTCTGGACTTCCCCAACATCGGGAACAATCTTCCTGCATCTAGCCTGTCCAACCCCTTAAGAACTTTGTAAGTTTCTATAAGATCCCCCCTTCTAAATTCCAGCGAGTACAAGCCGAGTCTATCCAGTCTTTCTTCATATGGAAGTCCTGACATCCCAGGGATCAGTCTGGTGAACCTTCTCTGTACAACATCTATCTTCATTTCCTGACGACACCCGAACTAATGGAAGGGCCGTACATCAGCTTGGGTGTAGTCCTGATAACAGAGGAGAAGAAACAGGAATGACGACTGGAGTGAAAAAGACCCTTGACAATGTTGGCTTGCTTACCCGAGGCAGCGTGAAGTTTAGATGGAGTCAATGGTGGAGAGTCAGGTCTGTGTGATGGACTGGGCTACATTTGGACACGCTAGAAGCAGGAAACATGTTCCCGATGTTGGGGGAGTCCAGAACCAGGGGCCACACTTTAAGAAGAAGGGGTAAGCCATTTTTGCTATTGAGGGAGTGCAGCGTAGGTTTACAAGGTTAATTCCCGGGATGGCGGGACTGTCATATGCTGAGAGAATGGAACGGCTGGGCTTGTGTGCTCTGGAATTTAGAAGGATGAGAGGGGATTTTATTGAAACATATTAGATTATTAAGGGTTTGGACACGCTAGAGGCAGGAAACATGTTCCCGATAATGGGGGAGACCAGAACCAGGGGCCACACAGTTTAAGAATAAGGGGTAAGCCATTTGGAACAGAGACGAGGAAACACTTTTTCACACAGAGAGTGGCGAGTCTGTGGAATTCTCTGCCTCAGAGGGCGGTGGAGGCCGGCTCTCTGGATACTTTCAAGAGAGAGCTAGATAGGGCTCCTAAAGATAGCGGAGTCAGGGGATATGGGGAGAAGGCAGGAACGGGGTACTGATTGTGAATGATCAGCCATGATCACATTGAATGGCGGTGCTGGCTCGATGGCCAATCACCCCTCAGCTTCCTGCGCCCACAGGAACAGAATCCCCATCTGCTCAACTTCTCCTGTAGTTCAGGCCCTCGGGTCCTGGCAACATCCTCGTAAATTATCCCTTCTTCCATTTAGGAATAGGTATAGGAATCCGTTATTGGCACATGTGGCTGGAGACAGTGAGATTCTTTCCTTGCATACACAGTGTGTACAAATAGCAGCCACCTACAGCGCTGCCAAAGTTACAAAGCACGCCGGCTCCCCCTTTTGTGTCCCCCTCCCCACCCCCCCCTTCCCCCATAGATCCCCCACCCCGGGTCCTCATTGTCCTTTGTCTACCTCCATTGTCCCCTTCCCCCCCCCACCACCTCGCTCACGGCAGTCTCCCTCCACGCCGGGTCCTCCATCACAATAGACAATAGACAATAGGTGCAGGAGTAGGCCATTCGGCCCTTCTAGCTGGCACCGCCATTCAATAGGATCATAGACAATAGACAATAGGTGCAGGAGAAGGCCATTCAGCCCTTCTAGCTGGCACCGCCATTCAATAGGATCACAGACAATAGGTGCAGGAGTAGGCCATTCGGCCCTTCTAGCTGGCACCGCCATTCAATAGGATCATAGACAATAGACAATAGGTGCAGGAGAAGGCCATTCAGCCCTTCTAGCTGGCACCGCCATTCAATTGGATCACAGACAATAGGTGCAGGAGTAGGCCATTCGGCCCTTCTAGCCGGCACCACCATTCAATAGGATCATAGACAATAGACAATAGGTGCAGGAGTAGTCCATTCAGCCCTTTGAGCCAGCACCGCCATTCAATGTGATCACGGCTGATCATCCCCAATCAGTACCCCGTTCCTGCCTTCTCCCCATTTCCCCTGACTCCACTATCTTTAAGAGCCCTATCTAGTTCTCTCTTGAAAGCATCCAGAGAACCGGCCTCCACCGCCCTCTGAGGCAGAGAATTCCACAGACTCACAACTCCCTGTGTGAAAAAAAGTGTTTCCTCATCTCCGTTCTAGAAACGTAGAAACCTAGAAAATAGGTGCGGGAGGAGGCTCATTCGGCCCTTCGAGCCAGCACCGCCATTCATTGTGATCACGGCTGATCGTCCCCAATCAATAACCCGTGCCTGCCTTCTCCCCATATCCCTTGATTCCACTAGCCCCTAGAGGCTCTCTATCTATCTAACTCTCTCTTAAATTCTAAATGGCCTACCCCTAATTCTAAAACTGTGGCGGCTGGTTCTGGACTCTGGACAGTTTGGCGCCCGGATGCAGATTGGGGCGTATACTCAACCACGTTTCCTGAAGTCAATAACTAGCTCCTTTGTCTCAATGACCTTTGGTTTTCCCCACATCTCGGCGCCCCCGTCAACAGTTCCATCCAACGCAAATATTAATACTGATCATTCTACGATAAGACCATGGCTTGTGTCCCAGTCCTGAGAACTTCACTAGAGGATCCAAGGCGGTGAGGAAGGAGAGAGATGGTGGAGGCAGATACGATAGTGGTGTATAAGAGGCTTTTAGATAGATAGGCACATGGGCATGCAGGGAATGGACAGGAAGAGACTAGTTCAACTTGGCAGCATGTTCGGCACTGACATTGTGGGCCGAAGGGCCTGTTCCTGTGCTGTTCTGTCCTATATTCTTCGTTAAGAAAAGAATGACTTTTTTGCATATCTTTCATTCAATGTTCTGTATCTCTCCACATCACCGTCTATATCTCTCCACACCATCTTTCTTGCTATTGAGGGAGTGCAGCGTAGGTTCGCCAGGTTAATTCCCGGGATGGCGGGACTGTCATATGCTGAGAGAATGGAGCGGCTGGGCTTGTATACGCTGGAGTTTAGAAGGATGACAGGGCATCTTATTGAAACATATAAGATTATTAAGGGTTTGGACACGCTAGAGGCAGGAAACATGTTCCCGATGTTGGGGGAGTCCAGAACCGGGGCCACAGTTTAAGAATAAGGAGTAAGCCATTTAGAACGGAGACGAGGAAACACTTTTTCTCACACAATATATAACAATCATTAATACAATAAATTCAGAACCGTAATACTAGTTAACCATAATATGGAGAAACTAAAGTCCACGGTACATATTTCTTGGAACGGAGACGAGGAAACACTTTTTCTCTGCCTCAGAGGGCGGTGGAGGCCGGTTCTCTGGATACTTTCAAGAGAGAGCTAGATAGGGCTGTTAAAGATCTTAGGTCTTTATTCTTTGGAGCGCAGAAGGTTAAGGGGGGACTTGATTGAGGTCTTTAAAATGATGAAAGGGATGGACAGAGTTGACGTGGATAAGCTTTTCCCATTGAGGGTAGGGAAGATTCAAACAAGAGGGCATGACATGTGAATTAAGGGACAGAAGTTTAGGGGTAACATGAGGGAGAACTTCTTTACTCAGAGAGTGGTGGCTGTGTGGAATGATCTTCCTGCAGAAGTGGTGGAGGCAGGATCGATTTTAACATTTAAAAGTAAAGTGGATAGGTATATGGACGGGAAGGGAATGGAGGGGTATGGTCTGAGTGCAGGTAGATGGGACTAGGGGAAAATAAATGGTCGGCACGGACTGGAAGGGCCGAGAAGGCCTGTTTAGGTGGCAAAAACATGAGGGTAGACTATTATCTGAATGGTGGCAGATTAGGTAAGGGGGAGATGCAACGAGACCTGGGTGTCATGGTACACCAGTCATTGAAAGTAGGCATGCAGGTGCAGCAGGCAGTGAAGAAAGCAAATGGTATGTTAGCATTCATAGCGAAAGGATTTGAGTATAGGAGCAGGGAGGTTCTACTGCAGTTGTACAGGGTTTTGGTGAGGCCACACCTGGAGTACTGCGTACAGTTTTGGTCTCCAAATCTGAGGAAAGACATCCTTGCCATAGAGGGGGTACAGAGAAGATTCACCAGACTGATTCCTGGGATGTCAGGACTTTCATATGAGGAAAGATTGGATAGACTCGGTTTGTACTCGATGGAATTTAGAAGATTGAGGGGGGATCTTATAGAAACCTACAAAATTCTTAAGGGGTTGGACAAGCTAGATGCTGGAAGATTGTTCCCGATGTTGGGGGAGTCCAGAACAAGGGGTCACAGTCTAAGGATAAGGGGGAATTCCTTTAGGACCGAAATGAGGAAAACATTCTTTACACAGAGAGTGGTGAGTCTCTGGAATTCTCTGCCACAGAAGGTAGTTGAGGCCAGTTCATTGGCTATATTTAAGAGGGCGTTAGATGTGGCACTTGTGGCTAAAGGGATCAGGGGGTATGGAGAGAAGGCAGGTACGGGATACTGAGTTGGATGATCAGCCATGATCACATTGAATGGCGGTGCAGGCTCGAAGGGCCGAATGGCCTACTCCTGCACCTATTTTCTATGTTTCTATGTTTCGTGTCTGAAGAAGGGTCTCGGCCCGAATCGCCACCTATTCCTTCGTTCCATAGATGCTGCCTCACCCGCTGAGTTTCTCCAGAATTTTTGTCTACCTTCGATTGTTCCGGCATCTGCAGTTCCTTCTATAACGTGAGAATTTTAGTCTTTCTCCAGCTGAACGGATATTATTCCGATGCACTTCAAAAAGCTTTGAACACAGAAAAGGTTCAAACAATGTGGTTATGTACAGGTCCACCACCCATTTTCCGGCACCCTTGGTTCCAGAGCCGGATTATCCGTATTGCCGGCCCAACAGAGGTCACGGCCTCCGGGAGGTGTCCAACGGTACCAGAACGTTCCACCTAGCCCGCCGAGGGGCCGAGACCCCGGCCCGCAAAGTCGGCCTCGGAAGTCGCCAATGGGAACGGATCTGCCGTTGGTGGACAAATTCCACCAAGCGATCAGCCGCGGAAGTCCCGATGAGGTCGAAATCGGTCGCCTCATCCAGCCTAGGGGTCACATTTTCTGGGGGAATTTGAGTGCTTTGGGGGGGGTTGATTTTCAAGTGTCCTCTCATAGTTTAGTTTTGTTTGGCGATACAGGGCGGAAACTGGCCCCCTTTGGCCAGCGATCCCCGCACACTAATTAACGCTATTCTGCACACACCAGGGACAACTTGTACATTTGCACAAAGTCAATTCATATATAAACCCGCACGTCTTTGCGGTGTGGGAGGAAACCGGAGATCCCGGAGAAAACCCACGCGGGTCACGGGGAGAACGTGCAAACTCCGCACAGACAGCGCCCGTAGCCGGGATCGAGCCGGGGATAAAGGAGGCGAAAAAATCAGTGGTGGACTTGTCAACACAGCAACAGAAAGCTCACAACAAAACAATTAACCAATACATAACTCAGATTTTATTCCGCTAACTTACACGACTAAAAGACTTTGATCTTCACGACAGATGTGGCTCAGTTGTTAGGCTCAGTAGGTTGTTCATTTGGTTACAAAGTGGGAGGTTGTGAGATTTTGATAAGTTCAGAGATAATGTACAGAAACCGGCATTTTGACACACCAACCAGCGATCCCCGCACACTAACACTGCCCGACACACACTAGGGACAATTTACACTCATACCAAGCCGATTAACCTACAAACTTGCACGTCTTTGGAGTGTGGGAGGAAACTGAAGATCTTGAAGAAAACCCACGCAGGTCACGGGGAGAACGTGCAAACTCCGTACAGACAGCACCCGTAGTCGGGATCGAACCCCCATCTCTGGCGCTGTGTAAGCGCCGGAAAGGCGGCAGCTCTGCTGTCGTGCCACCCTAAAGCCCGAAAACCCACGCGGGTGACGGGGAGAACGTGCAAACTCCGTGCGGACAGCATCGGTCGTCGTGAATCGAAGCCGGGTCTCCGGCACCGCCGTGAGCGCCGTGAGGCGGCAACTCTACCGCCGCGCCACCGTGATACGGGCAACGTTTGCGCTGCAGCTGAAATCTTCATCTTCAAGCGGGCCACCCTCGACTCTTCACCAGCCTGTCCTCAGCTGAAGATGAATGACGTGGAAACGGCGAGGACAGAGGGCGCCCTCTGGTGGAGCTGAATACCCGCAAACCACAGAGCCAGTATTCGCCATTAACAAAGAATCTCCTTCACATTGTGGGATTAATAAGCAATGAGGTACCAAACTAACATTAACGTTATTTAAAAAGACGTAAAACTTAAGACTTATTTACAAACATTTCACAGTTTTGAGCACATACAGAAGATACTTCTGAAATATATTCTATGCCGGCGAGGCATGTCACTTAGTAAGCCCATAAGAGCAGAATTAGGCCATTCAGCCTCGTGAAGCCTTCCCTTTCTTGATCCGTACGGGTGTCGGGGGTTACGGGGAGAAGGCAGGAGAATGGGGTTGAGAGGGAAAGATAGATCAGCCATGATTGACTGGCGGAGTAGACTTGATGGGCCGAATGGCTTAATTCTGCGCCTAGAACCTATAGAGTCATAAAGTTATGCAGTGTGGAAACAGGCCCTTCGGCCCAACTCGCCCACACCGGCCAACAATGCCCCAGCTACACTAGTCCCACCCGCCTGTGCTTGGTCCATATCCCTCCAATCCCTGTCCTATCCATGTACCTGGAGTTTAGAAGGATGAGAGGGGATCTTATTGAAACATATAAAATTATTACGGGTTTGGACATGCTAGAGGCAGGAAAAATGTCCCCGATGTTGGGGGAGTCCGGAACCAGGGGCCACACACAGTTTAAGAATAAGGGGTCGGCCATTTCGAGCAGAGACGAGGAAGCATGTTTTCTCACAGAGTTGTGAGTCTGTGGAATTCTGTGGAGGCCGGTTCTCTGGATACTTTCAACAGAGAGCTGGATAGGGTTCTTGAAGATAGCGGAGTCAGGGGATATGGGGAGCAGTACTGATTGGGGATGAAGGGCTGGCCCGAAGGGCTGAATGGCCTACTCCTGCACCTATTGTCTATAGAAACATAGAAACATAGAAATTAGGTGCAGGAGTAGGCCATTCGGCCCTTCGAGCCTGTACCGCCATTCAATATGATCATGGCAGATCATCCAACTCAGTATCCCGTACCTGCCTTCTCTCCATACCCTCTGATCCCCTTTGACACAAGGGCCACATCTAACTCTCTCTTAAATATAGCCAATGAACTGGCCTCAACTACCCTCTGTGGCAGAGAGTTCCAGAGACCCACCACTCTGTGTGTGAAAAAAGTCCTTCTCATCTCAGTCCTAAAGGATTTCCCCCTTATCCTTAAGCCGTGACCCCTTGTCCTGGACCTCCCCAACATCGGGAACAATCTTCCTGCATCTAGCCTGTCCAACCCCTTAAGAATTTTAAATTGTCTATTGTTTATTGATGTACGGCTCTTAAAGATAGCGGAGTCAGGGGATATGGGGAACAGTACTGATTGGGGATGATCAGCCATGATCACATTGAATGGCGGTGCTGGCTCAAAGGGCTGAATGGCCCACTTTTGCACCTATTGTCTATGGCCTGTTTCCACACTGTATCACTCTATGACTAAATCCTCCCCAAACGGCCCGGCGTGCAACAGGACGTCTCGGCGTCGGCCCCGAGTGTCCGGAGAGCGGTGACGAGATGGCGGCAGAGGCCATATCACGCCTGCTGGTGGATTGTGACGCATCCGTGGTAACTAACACACCGCGGCATGTTGGACACGTGGCTCAGCTCGCCGGAGACGGGGTCTACGCACAGCACGCGGTCCGTGCCCTCTGCCATCGCGTCCTTGCCCCCCAAGATGTACAGCATCCCGTCGCACACCGTCAGTCCGCTGTTCTCCTGCCAACCCCAAAGAGGAGGAGAGGTTAAAAAAATGTAATACATTTTTTTATTTAATTTAAATTAACAAATTTTTTAAATTTAAATTCAAAATTAAAATAAGAAAAAAAGGAGAGGGGGCCATTCCCAGCCATCAAACTCCCCCTCGCCCAAACACCACTCAACTAGAACATGTTCCCGATGTTGGGGGAGTCCAGAACCAGGGGCCACAGTTTAAGAATAAGGAGTAAGCCATTTAGAACGGAGACGAGGAAACACTTTTTCACTCAGAGAGTTGTGAGTCTGTGGAATTCTCTGCCTCAGAGGGCGGTGGAGGCCGGTTCTCTGGGTGCTTTCGAGACAGAGCTAGATAGGGCTCTTAAAGGTAGCGGAGTCAGGGGATGTGGGGAGAAGGCAGGAACGGGGTACTGATTGGGGATGATCAGCCATGATCACATTGAATGGCGGTGCTGGCTCGAAGGGCCGAATGGCCTCCTCCTGCACCTATTGTCTATTGTCTATTGAAAATTCACAATTTTCCCAAAACCAATTGACCGACAAACCTACACGTCTTTGGAGTGTGGGAGGAAACCGGAGCACCCGGGGAAAAACCACGCTGGCTATTGTCACCCGCAGAGTTGTGAATCTGTGGAATTCTCTGCCACAGAAGGCAGTGGAGGCCAATTCACTGGATGGTTTCAAGAGAGAGTTAGATTCAGCTCTTAGGGCTAACGGGATCACGGAATATGGGGAGAAAGCAGGAACGGGGAACTGATTTAGGATGATCAGCCATGGTCATATTGAATGGCGGAGGGCTGAATGGCCTACTCCTGCACCTATTGTCTATGTTTCTATGTCTATGCTTCTACATACTGATCTTACCAGTGGTCCTGGGATATGCATCAACACCGTCCAGACGTCTTGCAGTGGGTCGTACTTGTACACGCACTCCATCAGGCCGCCCATGACGTAGAACGCGTCGTTCAAGCTGACGGCATTAATGCAACGCTGAGCAAAGGGAGCGGAGCTCGTAATGGTCCATTCATCTCGCAGTGGGTCGTAACTTTGTACCTGCAAGAGGAGGCAGGTAAACCGTACTGTTGGAACATTGACTTCTCCAATTTCAGGTAGTCCCTGCTCTCTCCCTCTTTCCCCTCCCCTTCCCAGCTCTCCCACAAGCCTACTGTCTCCGCCTCTTCCTTTCAGACTGAAAGGACCTAGAGAATTGTTATATGGTTATATGGTTTTAGTGAACCGAGCGGAGGTGTTGGGCGAAGCGATCGCCGAGCCTGCGCTTCGTCTCACCGATGTAGAGCAGCTGACACCTGGAGCAGCGGATGCAATAGATGAGGTTGGAGGAGGTGCAGGTGAACCTCTGTCTCACCTGGAAAGACTGCTTGGGTCCTTGGATGGAGTCGAGGGGGGGGGGAGGTAAAGCGACAAGTGTAGCATCTCCTGCGGTTGCAAGGGAAAGTGCCCGGGGAGGGGGTGGCGCGGGAGGGAAGGGAAGAATTAACCAGGGAGTTACGGAGGGAGAGGTCTTTGCGGAAAGCAAACGGGGGGGGAGGTGGGAAGATGTGGCGAGTGGTGGGGTCTTGTTGGAGGACTGAATCCCTTTCAGAGTGTACAGATACAGGATCAAGGGAGTACGTGAATATTGCTGGTGCAAGGGCTGTTCGCTAGTTGGCGTAGGGCCTGTTTTCGGCCTGCATTTCTAAACTAAACTAACCTAAAAAGGGAGAGCCTGGAGGAGAAAGTTGACGGCTTACCTTGTTGGAATTCTTCTTATCGTTCAGTGCTCCCCCGATGACATGGACTTTGTTTAAACAGGCGGTAACAGCCGCCGAGCTCACAGCTTCCAATAAGGGAGCCTTGAAGGTCCAGCGGTTCAGGGTCGCATTGTAACACTCCACGCTCGACATACGGCTAAAACCGTTGAAACCGCCCACCGCGTAGAGCTGCAAATGTGAGAGAGAGTCACAGAGAGACAGTCAGATAGATAGTCAAGTTATTTTTCATGGTCCTGGGCCTCCTCCACGGCCAGAGTGAGCAACACCGCAAGTTGGAGGAACAGCACCTCATATTCCGCTTGGGGAGCCTGCGTCCTCTGGGCTTGAACATTGAATTTTCTCAATTCTGTTAACCCTGGCTGCCTCCTCCCCTTCCCACCTCTCCCTCAGCCCTCGGGCCCTGGCATTCCTTCTCTCTCTATCCCTCCCCCACCCAAGTCGCACTAGCTTCTGTGTTAAAGAAGGAACTGCAGATGCTGGAGAATCGAGGGTTACACAAAAAGCTGGAGAAACTCAGCGGGTGCAGCAGCATCTAAGGAGCGAAGGAGATAGGCGACGTTTCGGGTCGAGACCCTTCTTTAGTCTGAAGAAGGGTCTCGACCCGAAACGTCGCCTATCTCCTTCGCTCCTTAGATGCTGCTGCACCCGCTGAGTTTCTCCAGCTTTTTGTGTAACCCTCGCACTAGCTTCTCATTTTCACACCACAAACAGCTTACAATGGCCTGTTTCCTTTATCATCGATACTTTTTTGCATATCTTTCTTTCATTGTTCTTTATCTCTCCACATCACCGTCTATATCTCTCGTTTCCCTGATCCCTGACCAGTCTGAAGAAGGGTCTCGACCCGACCCGACCAGAAGGGTCTCCAAATCTGAGGAAAGACATCCTTGCCATAGAGGGGGTACAGAGAAGATTCACCAGACTGATTCCTGGGATGTCAGGACTTTCATATGAGGAAAGATTGGATAGACTCGGTTTGTACTCGCTGGAATTTAGAAGATTGAGGGGGGATCTTATAGAAACTTACAAAATTCTTAAGGGGTTGGACAAGCTAGATGCTGGAAGATTGTTCCCAATGTTGGGGGAGTCCAGAACAAGGGGTCACAGTCTAAGGATAAGGGGGAATTCCTTTAGGACCGAAATGAAGAAAACATTCTTTACACAGAGAGTGGTGGGTCTCTGGAATTCTCTGCCACAGAAGGTAGTTGAGGCCAGTTCATTGGCTATATTTAAGAGGGAGTTAGATGTGGCACTTGTGGCTAAAGGGATCAGGGGGTATGGAGAGAAGGCAGGTACGGGATACTGAGTTGGATGATCAGCCATGATCATATTGAATGGCGGTGCAGGCTTGAAGGGCCGAATGGCCTACTCCTGCACCTATTTTCTATGTTTCTATGTTTCTATGAAACGTCGCCTATCTCCTTCGCTCCTTAAGGGCCTGTCCCACTAGCGCGCGATTAGACGCGACAAGCGCGACAAATTCGGACGCGGGGGTCGCGTGGGGGTCAGGCGATCCCGGTGCGAGTGAAGGGCCTGTCCCACTAGCGCGCGATTACACGCGCGACATCCGAAGGAAGGACGTAATTTTTCATCACGTGACGATGCGCATGAGCATGCGCGTTGCGCGACATCGGGCAGCGACGTCATCACTCAACGCCACGCTGAAGACGCACAACGTCAAAACGTCATCACGTTAATCACGTTCTACACGTGATTCTGCGCGACAGGATTTTGCCGCGCGTAATTTTTTGAGCAGTGTCGGTTTTTGGACACTACGCGCGATGTCGACACCAGCTACACACAACTCGACGAGACTCCGGCGATGGCAGTGGGGCAGGGTCACGCGAGGCCGGGCGACTAAAGCGACCACGGTAGGTCGCGCTTGTCGCGTCTAATCGCGCGCTAGTGGGACAGGCCCTTTAGATGCTGCTGCACCCGCTGAGTTTCTCCAGCTTTTTGTGTAACCCAATGAAATTCAGCACCACAGAATATTTAAACATAGTACATAAACGAGAGGGAAAAAAAGTTCCGTGTGTGTATATACACATGCACACATACTGAATAAATAAGAAATTATTTGCCTCATTATTTTAAATTATCTACGTCAAAGGGTGGTGGAAGTGTCTAACATCCTTTAATCACAGCACACTGTGTAACACACGTCAGCAAGCACTGGTTACATTCTTCTACTGAACTATACCCAGGGAGGGGAAAGCGTATTGATTGATGTTAGCTGAGGCGGGGTTAATGGTTCTGAGGTAGCTATACTATTGGTTGCAAGCATAAACCGTCTACAAAGCCATTTAGAACGGAGACGAGGAAACACTTTTTCTCACAGAGAGTGGTGAGTCTGTGGAATTCTCTGCCTCAGAGGGCGGTGGGGGCCGGTTCTCTGGATGCACGTTCAAGAGAGAGCTGGATAGGGCTCTTAAAGATAGCGGAGTCAGGGGATATGGGGAGAAGGCAGGAACGGGGAACTGATTGGGGATGATCAGCCGTGATCACATTGAAGGATGAGGGGGAGGATCTTATAGAAACATATCAAAGTCAAAGTCAAAGTCAAAAGAGTTTATTGTCATGTGTCCCTGACAGGACAATGAAAATCTTTCTTTGCATAGCACAACAGAACATAGTAGGCATTGACTACAATTATATACGTAAATACGCACATGAATTAATAAATTAATAAAGTGCAAATAACAGATGGAGGGATATTAATGTTCAGAGTTTTGTCCGAGCCAGGTTTAATAGCCTGATGGCTGTGGGGAAGCAGCTATTCCTGAACCTGGACGTTGCAGTCTTCAGGCTCCTGTACCTTCTACCTGAAGGTAGCAGGGAGATGAGTGTGTGGCCAGGATGGTGTGGGTCCTTGATGATGCTGCCAGCCTTTTTGAGGCAGCGACTACGATAGATCCCCTCGATGGAAGGAATGTTCAGAGCCGATGATGGATTGGGCAGTGTTTACTACTTTTTGTAGTCTTTTCCTCTCCAGGGCGCTCAAATTGCCGAACCGAGCCACGATGCAACCGGTCAGCAAGCTCTCGGTCATCAAACATATATAATTATAAAAAGGACTGGACAAACTAGATGCAGGAAAAATGTTCCCAATGTTGGGCGAGTCCAGAACCAGGGGCCACAGTCTTAGAATAAAGGGGAGGTCATTTAAGACTGAGGTGAGAAAAAAACGTTTTCACCCAGAGAGTTGTGAATTTATGGAATTCCCTGCCACAGAGGGCAGTGGAGGCCAAGTCGCTGGATGGATTTAAGAGAGAGTTAGATAGAGCTCTAGGGGCTAGTGGAGTCAAGGGATATGGGGAGAAGGCAGGCACGGGTTATTGATTTGGGACGATTAGCCATGATCACAATGAATGGCGATGCTGGCTCGAAGGGCTGAATGGCCTCCTCCTGCACTTATTGTCTATTGTCGATTGGAATAGAGTGCAATAATAATAATAGTCTGTTGCAGTTCAGAGCTTATTTGTTGTTGTGTTTAATAGCCTGATGGCTGTGGGGAAGTAGCTATTCTACATTTTCCTTGAACTTCATCCCCTTTGATGTCTCATTTTCACACCTGATACTTCCTTATCTCTGTGTCTCCCCCTCCCCCAACTCTGAGTCTGAAGAAGGGTCTCGAGCCGAAACGTCTCAATTCCTTCTCTCCGGACATGCTGCCTGTCCCGCTGAGTTGCTCCAGCCGTTTTGTGTCTACCCTCTAATCCATGCAGCATTCTGGTCGACATCCTCTGCACACATCTCTAAAGACTTCACGTCCTGCAATGGGGTGTCCAGATTTGCACACAACACCCCAGATGCTGCCTGAATGAAGTCGCAACGACTTTCAACTGTGCAATTTAATCCTGGACTTCGATTTAAACTTGCTGATTAGTTTATGGGAACATGTAGCAGATTTAATCTGAACGAAAGTGATCCAGCCAGCACAACTCCTGGCAGCGGTGAAGATGGATGGGTAATTTCTCTGTTAATCAGATCTGCTGGTCGCTTTGCCAATGTGTTTATGAAGGAACCGCAGATGCTGGTTTAAACCGAAGATAGCCACAAAATGCAGGAGCAACTCAGCGGGACAGGCAGCGTCTCTGGAGAGAAGGAATGAGCGACGTCTCCGGTCGAGACCCTTCTTCGGAACTAGTGTATTTTTTTTAGTTTGGGAAACAGGCCCTTCGGCCCACCGAGTCCGTGCTGGCAATCAATCACCCGTACAGTAGTTCTGTCCTACACACACTAGGGACGATTTACAGAAGCCAATTAACCTGCAAACCGGCAGATCTTTGGAACGAGGGAGGAAACCAAAGCACCTGGAGAAAAGCCATGTGATCACAGGGAGAATGGGAATGCCGAAGTCAATATGCATACGACTGGACTGTGAGCTGCCCAAGCAAAATATGAGAGAACGGAGCGGCTTGGCTTGTATACTCTTATCCGCTTGTAGAAACATAGAAATTAGGTGCAGGAGTAGGCCATTCGGCCCTTCGAGCCTGCACCGCCATTCAATATGATCATGGCTGATCATCCAACTCAGTTTCCCGTAGTGTCCCGTAGACCCTTGTATAAGGGTCTCGACCCGAAACGTCATCCATTCCTTCGCTCCATAGATGCTGCCTCACCCGCTGAGTTTCTCCCGCATTTTTAGCTACCTATGCTTTACTAAATCTAGTTTAGAAGGATGAGAGGGGATCTTATTGAAACATATAAGATTATTAAGGGTTTGGACACGCTAGAGGCAGGAAACATGTTCCCGATGTTGGGGGAGTCCAGAACCAGGGGCCACAGTGTAAGAATAAGGGGTAAGCCATTTAGAACGGAGACGAGGAAACACTTTTTCTCACAGAGAGTTGTGAGTCTGTGGAATTCTCTGCCTCAGAGGGCGGTGGAGGCCGGTTCTTCAAGGGAGAGCTAGATAGGGCTCTTGAAGATAGCGGAGTCAGGGGATATGGGGAGAAGGCAGGAACAGGGTACTGATTGGGGATGATCAGCCATGATCACATTGAATGGCGGTGCTGGCTCGGAGGGCCGAATGGCCTACTCCTGCACCTATTGTCTATTGTCTATTGATGCTGTTCCTCCAATTTGCAGTTAGCCCCACTCTAACAGTAGAGGATTAACAATGGACTATTTATCTTTCTATGTACTCTGTGGCATGCAGGTCTTCATCAGTCAGGGAGTTGAATATCGAAGTCAGGACATTGTGTTACAGGTGTACAAGAAGTTGGTGGACGCCAGCCATGTGTAGTTAGTGTACTAGTGTGGTTAGTACGCCTACATCAAAAATCTGCTTTCCCACCACACCACCTCCAGGTCCCTCAGATCGGCCGACTTGGGGTTACCGAACATCCCGCGGTCTAGGCACGAGCTCAGGGGCGACCGACCGACCGCGCCTTTGCGGTTGCAGCTCCAAGACTGTGGAACAGCGTCCCTCTTCCCATCAGAACTGCCTCCTCCTCCATCAACTCTTTTAAGTTTGGACTGAAAACTTATTCTCTACTCTCAAGCCTTTCTTGAGGTCCTCTGAGGGAGCGTAGAAACATAGAAACATAGAAAACAGCTGCAGGAGGAGGCCATTCGGCCCTTCGAGCCAACACCGCCATTTATTATGATCATGGCTGATCGTCCGCTATCAATAACCTGTGCCTGCCTTCTCCCCATATCCCTTGACTCCACTAGCCCCTAGAGCTCTATCCAACTCTCTCTTAAATCCATCCAGTTACTTGGCCTCCACTGCCCTCTGTGGCAGGGAATTCCACAAATTCACAACTCTCTGGGTGAAAAAGTGTTTTCTCACCTCAGTCTTAAATGACCTCCCCTTTGTTCTAAGACTGTGTGGCCCTGGTTCTGGACTCGCCCAACATTGGGAACATTTTTCCTGCATCTAGCTTGTCCAGTCCTTTTTAATAATTTTACATGTTTCTGTAAGATCCCCCCTCATCCTTCTAAACTCCATGCTGTATGTGTGTATTTGTGTATGTATTGTTAGATCAATGTACCACTGTATGGAGCACGTTAGTACCTGCACTGTTGTAAAGCACTTTGGTCAACGAGAGTTGTTTTTTAAATGGCTATAGAAATAAAAGTGACTTGACTTGACTACCGTGGAAAACAGGTACCAACTTCCGTGAGATTCCCAATGACACCAATATTCTGCAGAGTCTGCGAGGCCTACCTTGCCGTGTAAGGCCACCATCTTATGCCGCCATCTTCCTTTATTCAAAGGAGCCACCCTGAGCCAGACATTGAGCAGGGAGTTGTACATCCACACATCCTTGCTGTACAGATGCCCACCTGAATATACAGCGGGGGAAAAAAACCCACTATGCTTTAGTGAATGTTTAAGAAGGAACTGCAGCTGCTGGAAAAATCAAAGGTAGACAAAAATGCTGGAGAAACTCAGCGGGTGAGGCAGCGTCTATGGAGCGAAGGAATAGGTGACGCTTTGGGTCGAGAAGGTCGACCTGAAACCTCAGCTATTCTCTCGCTCCATAGATGCTGCCTATGCTTTGTTAAATCCAACTTGCAGATGCCCTGTGTCTTACGCACATCTCCAAACTCTTCAGGATAATATGGAGTATTACAGAGTTGTCTCCCATTCCCATTCCCATTCCTTGAAGAAGGGTCTCGACCCGAAACGTCACCTATCTCCTTCGCTCCTTAGATGCTGCTGCACCCGCTGAGTTTCTCCAGCCTTTTGTGTAACCCCCATTCCCATTTCCCTCTGGTTTAGTACATTTTGATGGGGCGATCCCTTTCCCTCTCCCATCGGGCAAGAGGTGCAGAAGAATGAAAATGCACACCTCCAGATTCAGGGACAGTTTCTTCCCAGCTGTTATCAGGCAACTGAACTAACTGGAGAGCGTTTGTTTGAGAAGGAACTGCAGATGCTGGAAAATCAAAGGTGGACTAAAAATGCTGGAGAAACTCAGCGGGTGAGGCAGCATCTATGGAGCGAAGGAAATAGGCAACGTTTCGGGCCGACGAAGGGTTTCGTCTGTGGAATTCTCTGCCTCAGAGGGCGGTGGAGGCCGGTTCTCTGGATGCTTTCAAGAGAGAGCTAGATAGGGCTTGTACACTCTGGAGCTCAGAAGGATGAGAGGATATCTTATTGAAACATATAAGATTATTAAGGGTTTGGACACGCTAGAGGCAGGAAACATGTTGGGGGAGTCCAGAACCAGGGGCCACAGTTTAAGAATAAGGGGTAAGCCATTTAGAACAGAGATGAGGAAACACCTTTTCACACAGAGAGTTGTGAGTCTGTGGAATTCTCTGTCTCAGAGGGCGGTGGAGGCCGGTTCTCTGGATACTTTCAAGAGAGAGCTAGATAGGGCTCTTAACAATAGTGGAGTCAGGGGATATGGGGAGAAGGCAGGAATGGGGTACTGATTGGGGATGATCAGCCATGATCACATTGAATGGCGGGGCTGGCTTCGAAGGGCCGAATGGCCTACTCCTGCACCTATTGTCTACAGTCTATTGTCTATTGTCTATGATCCCATTGAATGGCGGTGCTGGTTCGAAGGGCCGAATGGCCTACTCCTGCACCTATTGTCTGTTGTTTATTGATGTCTGTCTCGAACGTGTAGACAATAGACAATAGGTGCAGGAGTAAGTCATTCGGCCCTTCGAGCCAGCACCGCCATTCAATTATTGTCTGTTGTCTATGGTCTGTTGTCTATTCCTTCGCTCCATAGATGCTGCCTCACCCGCTGAGTTTCTCCAGCATTTTTCTCTAACTAGAGAGCGGTCCTGAAGATCGACCTCATTGGAGACCCCCAGACGCTCTATAATCATTTCAGTTGTGGGTTAATTTGTGTGTGTGCGTGTGTATATACTATAATGATAATATATATACCCAGACTTAACTTTGAGCACGTTTATTATGTACTATGTTTATATATTTGCCGGTAAGAATGTAATTGTTTACATATTTGCAGATAAGAAATGTAATTTGTTTCGGTACAAATGGCGACAAATCGTGGCTCGTTACCTGAGAGGTAGATGTTGTTCTTCAGGGTGCAAACGGCAAACTCATATTTGGTGTAGTCGGGTATCTTTGCCAGCTGCACCCAGCCGCCGGTGGTCGGGTTGTACCGTTCCGTGTACGGCAACGACACCCGGCCTTTCCGATCGCAGCCGCCCACCACCAGGATCACCTCCGCCACGTTGGAAAACCTGGGCGCGGGGGGAGCATAGATTACAAGGTTAATCCCCGGGATGGCGGGACTGTCATACGCTGAGAGAATGGAGCGGCTGGGCTTGTGCACTCTGGGGTTTAGAAGGGTGAGAGGGGATCTCATTGAAACATATAAGATTGTTAAGGGCTTGGACACGCTAGAGGCAGGAAACATGTTCCCGATGTTGGGGGAGTCCAGAACCAGGGGCCACAGTTTGGGAATAAGGGGTAAGCCATTTAGAACGGAGATGAGGAAACACTTTTTCTCACAGCGAGTGGTGAGTCTGTGGAATTCTCTGCCGCAGAGGGCGGTGGAGGCCGGTTCTCTGGATACTTTCAAGAGAGAGCTAGATAGGGCTCTTAAAGATAGCGGAGTCAGGGGATATGGGGAGAAGGCAGGAACGGGGTACTGATTGGGGATGATCAGCCATGATCACATTGAATGGCGGCGCTGGCTCGAAGGGCCGAATGGCCTACTCCTGCACCTATTGTCTCTTGTCTAGTGTCTATTGAAACCAGCGGCTGGGTTACACTCCGTAGACTTTAGAGATACAGTGCGGATACCGGCCCTTCGACCCACCGAGTCGGGGGGTTACGGGGAGAAGGCAGGAGAATGGGGTTAGGAGGGAGAGATAGATCAGCCATGATTGAATGGCAGAGTAGACTTGATGGGCCGAATCTCCTTCTTAACAGGATCTGGGGGTCCTTGTACATCAGCCTATGAAAGTAAGCATGCAAGTACAGCAGGCAGTGGAGAAAGTGAATGGCATGTTGGCCTTTATTGCAAGAAGAGTTGAGTATAGGAGCAAAGAGGTCCTTCTGCAGTTGTACAGGGCCCTGGTGAGACCACACCTGGAGTATTGTGTGCAGTTTTGGTCCCCTAATGTGAGGAAGGACATTCTTGCTATTGAGGGAGTGCAGCGTGGGTTTACAAGGTTAAATCCTGGGATGGTGGGACTGTCATATGCTGAGAGAATGGAGCGGCTGGGCTTGTACACTCTGGAGTTTAAAAGGATGAGAGGGGATCTCATTGAAACATATAAGATTGTTAAGGGCTTGGACACGCTAGAGGCAGGAAACATGTTCCCGATGTTGGGGGAGTCCAGAACCAGGGGCCACAGTTTAAGAAAAATGAGAAAGCCTTTTAGAACGGAGACGAGGAAACACCTTTTCTCACAGAGTGAGAAGGATGAGAAGGGATCTCATTGAAACATGCAAGATTGAATGGCAGTGCTGGCTCGAAGGGCCGAATGGCCTACTCCTGCACCTATTGTCTATTGTCTATAACCGCTGCCTGGCCTGACATCTGGATCTCGCTGCTCTAAAGTTGGATCACACTCACTTGCGTGGTCTTGTCCGGGGAGTGGATATCTCGTTGCCAAAGATGTGGAACTTCCTGGCCTCTTGGAGCAAGGGAAAGCACTCCTTGGATTTCAGGATCAAGTCGTCCATCTCGACGTTCTCGACAAAGTAGATGGGATCCAGGAGGGGGATTCGAACCAGCTCCAGCAGCTCCCGCAGGGCGCCCTCCCTGGCGGCCACGTCGTGCCTCACCCAGCGCATGACGGCCTCGAAGACGGTCTCCTCCCGGGCCGCAGCCAGCAGGTCGCTGGACAGGTGGTCCAGCAGGTCGGCCTTGGGCACCTCCAGGAACTCGTCGTGCTGGCTCACCTCCCCGAAGCTCTCCAGCAGGAGCCTGCGGCTCTTGTCCAGCAAGGCCGGGATGGAGTAGCTGCTGGCGAAGCTCAGGATGCCCAGGCAGTTGCAAGGGTGCAGCTGCTCCTCCAGGAAGCGCTCGCAGTTTCCCCGCAGCCCCGTCATCTGGAAGAGGTCGGCCGCCTCCAGCAGGCTCTGCACGTTCTCCTCATGGATTGCCCTGGAGCCCCCGTACATGTAGTCCAGCACGCAGTCCATGGTGTCCGCCGAGACCCCCTTGATGTCCACCGTGTCCTGGTGGCTCTCGCTTAGGCCAATGCAGAACATGGTCCAGAAGTAGATGCTGTTGGCCGAGAGGACGGCTCGGTGGCAATGGAACTCCCTCCCCTCCACCACCAGGACCACGTCGGTGAAGAGACGGCGCTGGCAGAAGATGTGCATGTTTTTCAGGATGTCCTCCGCATGGCGGGGTTCCATGTCGGGCAACAGGATGCTGGTTTCAGTCTCTCTAGGTTTCCCTTCGCCAATGGTGCTGCCGAGCCCCATGATCGATTGCCGAGATACGCTGAGCGCTCCACGCTCGTGAAAATGGCTGAAACGCAGATCGAGACAAATTTCCCCAGTTACTTTAGTTCACTTGAGTTATATAACCATATAACCATATAACAATTACAGCACGGAAACAGGCCTTCTCGGCCCTTCCAGTCCGTGCCGACCATTTATTTTCCCCTAGTCCCATCTACCTGCCCTCAGACCATACCCCTCCATTCCCTTCCCGTCCATATACCTATCCACTTTATTTTAAATGTTAAAATCGATCCTGCCTCCACCACTTCTGCTGGAAGATCATTCCACACAGCCACCACTCTCTGAGTAAAGAAGTTCCCCCTCATGTTACCCCGAAACTTCTGTCCCTTAATTCTCATGTCATGCCCTCTTGTTTGAATCTTCCCTACCCTCAATGGGAAAAGCTTATCCACGTCAACTCTGTCTATCCCTTTCATCATTTGAAAGACCTCAATCAAGTCCCCCCTTAACCTTCTGCGCTCCAAAGAATAAAGACCTAACTTGTTCAACCTTTCTCTGTAACTTAGTTGCTGGAACCCAGGCAACATTCTAGTAAATCTCCTCTGTACTCTCTCTATTTTGTTGACATCCTTCCTATAATTAGGCGACCAAAATTGTACACCATACTCCAGAATTGGTCTCACCAATGCCTTGTACAATTTTAACATTACTTCCCTACTCCTATATTCAATGCTCTGATTTATAAAGGCCAACACACCAAAAGCTTTCTTTACCACCCTATCTACATGCGATTCCACCTTCAGGGAACTATGCAAAGTTATTCCTAGATCCCTCTGTTCCACAGCATTCCTCAATTCCCTACCATTTACCATGTACGTCCTATTTTGATTTGTCCTGCCAAGATGTAGCACCTCACACTTATCAGCATTAAACTCCATCTGCCATCTTTCAGCCCACTCTTCCAAATGGCCCAAATCTCTCTGTAGACTTTGAAAATCTACAGAGTTGAGCTAGGTTAACCGACGATGTACGTTTGACGGCGCAGGGCCTGTACTCGCTGGAGTTTAGAAGAATGAGGGGGAACCTCATTGAAACATACCGAATAGTGAAAGGCCTGGATAGAGCGGATGTGGACAGGATGTTTCCACTAGTGGGAGAGTCTAGGACTAGAAGGCACAGCCTCAGAATTAAAGGACGTTCTTTTAGGAATTTCTTCAGTCAGAGGGTGGTGAATCTGTGGAATTCTTTGCCACAGACGGCGGTGGAGGCCAAGTCAGTGGATATTTTTAAGGCAGAGATAGATAGATTCTTGATTAGTGCGGGTGTCAGAGGTTATGGGGAGAAGGCAGGAGAATGGGGTTAGGAGGGAGAGATAGATAACCCATACTGGATATAGGAATCCTATTATCCATTCTATTTATCCATTGTCTTTTTATAGATATGTATATAGCGCCGCAGAAACTGTGCACCTTATCCCCCCCCCCCACCCCTTTTTGTTTTGTTTTTGCACTGAGTAGGAGCAGCTTTTAATCTCATTGTACATGTGTATAGTGACAATAAAAGGCATTCTGATTCTCAGATTCAGATTCAGATTCAATTTTAATTGTCATTGTCAGTGTACAGTTCAGAGACAACGAAATGCATTCTGATAGATCAGAATGATAGATCAACGAAATTCTGATTCTGATAGATCAGCCATGCTTGAATGGTGGAGGAGACCATGGTGAGTCCGTGGAATTCTCTGCCTCAGAGGGCGGTGGAGGCCATTCCTCTGGACACTTTCAAGAGAGAGCTAGATAGGGCTCTTAAAAATAGCAGAGTCAGGGGAACCAGACTGATTCCTGGGATGTCAGGACTTTCATATGAGGAAAGACTGGATAGACTCGGCTTGTACTCGCTGGAATTTAGAAGGTTGAGGGGGGATCTTATAGAAACTTACAAAATTCTTAAGGGGTTGGACAAGCTAGATGCTGGAAGATTGTTCCCGATGTTGGGGGAGTCCAGAACAAGGGGTCACAGCTTAAGGATAAGGGGGAATTCCTTTAGGACCGAAATGAGGAAAACATTCTTTACACAGAGAGTGGTGAGTCTCTGGAATTCTCTGCCACAGAAGGTAGTTGAGGCCAGTTCATTGGCTATATTTAAGAGGGCGTTAGATGTGGCACTTGTGGTTAAAGGGATCAGAGGGTATGGAGAGAAGGCAGGTACGGGATACTGAGTTGGATGATCAGCCATGATCACATTGAATGGCGGTGCAGGCTCGAAGGGCCGAATGGCCTACTCCTGCACCTATTTTCTATGTTTCTATGTTTCTATGATATGGGGAGAAGGCAGGAAATGGGGTACTGATTGGGGATGATCAGCCATGATCACATTGAATGGCGGTGCTGGCTCAAAGGGCCAAATGGCCTACTCCTGCACCTATTGTCTATTGTCTATTGAGACTTTTTTGGGCCGAATGGCCTAATTCTACTCCTAACACTTATGAACTTATGACATTTATGTTTAGTTAAGTTGAGTTTGGTTTGGAGATACAGCATGGAAACAGGCCGTTCGGCTCCCCGGGTCCATGCCAACCAGTGATACCCACACACTGACACTATCCTACACACTCTCGCAGAGAAAACCCATGCAGGTCAAGAGGAAAACATACAAACATGCCCTCTGTGGCAGAGAATTCCACAAATTCACAACACTCTGGGTGAAAAAGTATTTTCTCATCTCAGTTTTAAATGACCTCCCCTTTATTCTTAGACTGTGTGGCCCCTGGTTCTGGACTCGTCCAACATTGGGAACATTTTTCCGGCATCTAGCTTGTCCAGTCCTTTTGTAATTTTATATGTTTCCATAACATTCCCCCTCATCCTTCTAAACTCCAGTCTATACAAGCCCAGTTAAAATGAGCGGCTGGGCTTGAATACACTGGAATTTCGAAGGATGAGGGGGAATCATTTCTCTGGATACTTTCAAGAGAGAGCTAGATAGGGCTCTTAAAGATAGCAGAGTCAGGGGATATGGGGAGAATGCAGGAACGGGTTTCTGATTGTGGACGATCAGCCATGATCACAATGAAAGGCGGTGCTGGCTCAAAGGGCCGAATGGCCTACTCCTGCACCCATTGTCTGTTGTGAATTGTCAATCTTTCCTCATGTGACAGATATCCCCCCCCCCCCCCCCATCCCGGGGATTAACGTCGTGAACCTACACTGCACTATCGTGACGTTTTTTGTTTTTTTAAATTTTCTTTTCATTAGAAGTAATGTACATTACAGTAGTACAAGGCAAAAATAACATAGAAACATAGACAATAGGTGCAGGAGTAGGCCATTCGGCCCTTCGAGCCTGCAATATCAGCTCTATATCATATTGATCAGCCATTCAATATGATCATGGCTGATCATCCAATTCAGTATCCTGTACCTGCCTTCTCTCCATACCCCCTGATCCCCTTAGCCACGAAGGCCACTCCCTCTTAAATGTAGCCAATGAACTGGCCTCAACTACCTCCCGTGGCAGAGAGTTCCACAGATTCACCACTCTCTGTGTGAAAAATGTTTTTCTCATCTCGGTCCTAAAAGACTTCCCCCCCTAGATTTAAACTGTGACCCCTTGTTCTGGACTTCCCCAACAATCGGGAACCATCTGAAGAAGGGTCCCGACCCGAAACGTCGCCTATCTCCTTCGCTCCTTAGATGCTGCTGCACCCGCTGAGTTTCTCCAGTTTTTTGGGTAACAATCGGGAACAACCTTCCTGCGTCTAGCCTGTCCAACCCCTTAAGACATAATCTGAGGAAGGACATTATTGCCATAGAGGGAGTGCAGCGAAGGTTCACCAGACTGATTCCTGGGATGTCAGGACTGTCTTATGAACAAAGACTGCATAGACTCGGTTTATACTCTCTAGAATTTAGGAGATTGAGAGGGGATCTTATAGAAACTTACAAGATTCTTAAGGGGTTGGACAGGCTAGATGCAGGAAGATTGTTCCCGATGTTGGGGAGGTCCAGGACAAGGGGTCACAGCTTAAGGATAAGGGGGAAATCCTTTAGGACCAAGATGAGAAGGAATTTTTTCACACAGAGAGTGGTGGGTCTCTGGAACTGTCTGCCACAGAGGGTAGTTGAGGCCAGTTCATTGGATATATTTAAGAGGGAGTTAGATGTGGCCCTTGTGGCTAAGGGGATTAGAGGGTATGGAGAGAAGGCAGGTACGGGATACTGAGTTGGATGATCAGCCATGATCATATTGAATGGCGGTGCAGGCTCGAAGGGCCGAATGGCCTACTCCTGCACCTAATTTCTATGTTTCTATGTTTCTATAACATAATACATTTCCTGTACCACTTCTTGTTTTAAACTTTAAGAAGAAGAGAAATAGAGAGAGTTAGATTAGATAGTAAGTGCGTGCGAGAGAGATCCGGAAAAGCCCGTAGAAACGTAGAACACGAGAACGAATTTTTTTTAAAAACCAAAAGAAAAAGAAAGAGAGAACTAGAAAAAATAAAATATACGGAAGTAAAATAAGATAAAAGGGATGTAACTACTTCGTATCTTTACGCACCCCTCACCCG
>OY740786.1:2546072-2609230 GCA_963514005.1 Raja brachyura
AACAAGGGGTCACAGTTTAAGGATAAGGGGGAAGACTTTTAGGACTGAGATCAGAAAAACATTTTTCACACAGAGAGTGGTGAATCTGTGGAATTCTCTGCAACAGAAGGTAGTTGAGGCTAGTTCATTGACTATATTTAAGAGGGAGTTGGATGTGGCCCTTGTGGCTAAAGGGATCAGGGGGTATGGAGAGAAGGCAGGTACAGGATACTGATTTGGATGATCAGCCATGATCATATTGAATGGTGGTGCAAGCTCGAAGGGCCGAACGGCCTACTCCTGCACCTATTTTCTATGTTTCTATGTTTCTAAGGTAGAGAGAGAGAGAGATAGATGATTGATTAGGACGGGTGTCATAGGTTATTGGGGAGAAGGCAGGAGAATGGGGTTAGGAGCAAAGATCAGATGACCTTTGGTTAGGAGGGAGAGATAGATCAGCCATGATTGAATGGTGGAGTAGACTCGATGGACTGAATGGCCTAATTCTACTCCTATTCCTTATGACCTTGCACTAAACGTTATTCCCTTATCGTGGTAGACAGAAAATGCTGGAGTAACTCAGCGGGTGAGGCAGCATCTATGGAGAGAAGGAATAGGCAACGTTTGGGGTCGAGACCCTTCTTCAGACTGATGTGGTGGGGGGGGGCGGGAAGAAGAAAAGAAGAGGCGGAGACAGTGGGCTGTGGGAGAGCTGGGAAGGGGAGGGGAAGGAAGGAGAAAGCAGGGACTACCTGAAATTGGAGAAGTCAATGGGGTGTAAACTACCCAAGCGAAATATGAGGTGCTGCTCCTCCAATTTGCAGTGGGCCTCACTCTGGCAATGTTATGGTGTATCTGTACACTGTGGACGGCTCGATTGTAATCACGTATTGTCTTTCCGCTGACTGGTTAGCACGCAACAAAATCTTTTCACTGTACCTCGGTACACGTGACAATAAACTGAACTGAACTGAACTTCTTAAGGGGTTGGACAGGCTAGATGCAGGAAGATTGGTCCCGATGTTGGGGAGGTCCAGGACAAGGGGTCACAGCTTAAGGCTAAGGGGGAAATCCTTTAGGACCGAGATGAGAAGGTCTTTTTTCACACAGAGAGTGGTGGGTCTCTGGAACTCTCTGCCACAGAAGGTTGTTGAGGCCAGTTCATTGGCTATATTTAAGAGGGAGTTAGATGTGGCCCTTGTGGCTAAGGGGATCAGAGGGTATGGAGAGAAGGCAGGTACGGGATACTGAGTTGGATGATCAGCCATGATCATATTGAATGGCGGTGCAGGCTCGAAGGGCCGAATGGCCTACTCCTGCACCTAATTTCTATGTTTCTATGTTTCTATGTATTCTCCTGCCTCTTGCCTCTTTGCAGCTCTTGAAGAATTTTGTGACGTTTTAGTGGAGGAATAGCTATCTTTTAGCCCCTTTGCGAGGACCAGAGCTACAGGGAGAGGTTGGACAGGCGAGGACTCTATTCCGTGGGGCGCTGGAGGCCGAGGGGGTGATCTTATAGAGGGGTACAAGATCAAGAGGGGAATAGAGGGCACAGCCTTTTACCCAGAGTAGGGGGATCGAGACCCGCGTGGCGCAGCGGTAGAGTCGCTGCCTCACAGCGCCAGAGACCGCAATCTGATCCTGACCACGGATGCTGTCTGTACGGAGTCTGTGACCACGTGGATTTTCTCCGGGTGCTCCGGTTTCCTCCCACATACCAAAACATGCACAGGTTTGCAGGTTGATTGGCTTCAGTGTAAATTGTCCCGGTGAGTTGGATAGTGCTAGTATACGTGGTGAATACTGGCTGGCATAGTCTCAATGGGCCGAAGGGCCTGTTTCCCCACTTCATCTCTGAGAACTAAAATGTTAGTGAAGAAAGCGAATGGCATGTTGGCCTTTATAACAAGAGGAATCGAATGTAGGAGCAAAGAGGTCCTTCTGCAGTTGTACAAAGCCCTAGTGAGACCACACCTGGAGTATTGTGTGCTGTTTTGGTCCCTTAATTTGAGGAAGGACATTCTTGCTATTGAGGGAGTGCAGCGTAGGTTTACAAGGTTAATTCCCGGGATGGCGGGACTGTCATATGCTGGGAGAATGGAGCGGCTGGGCTTGTACACTCTGGAGTTTAGACGGATGAGAGGGGATCTAATTGAAACATATGAGATTGTTAAGGGCTTGGACACGCTAGAGGCAGGAAACATGTTCCTGATGTTGGGGGAGTCCAGAACCAGGGGCCACAGTTTAAGAATAAGGGGTAAGCCATTTAGAACGGAGACGAGGAAACACTTTTTCACCCAGAGAGTTTGAATTCTCTGCCTCAGAGGGCGGTGGAGGTCAGTTCTCTGAATACTTTCAAGGGAGAGCTAGATAGGGCTCTTAAAGATAGCGGAGTCAGGGGATATGGGGAGAAGGCAGGAACGGGGCACTGATTGTGGATGATCAGCCATAATCACAATGAATGGCGGTGCTGGCTCAAAGGGCCGAATGGCCTCTACTCCTGAACCTATTGTCTATTGTAAAGTTTAGAGTGTTGGACATATTGGTCGGCGTGGGCAAGAAGTAACTAGAGGCAAGAAACATCAGAGTAACTCAGCGGGTCAGGCAGCATCTGTGGAGAACATGGATAGGTGACGTTTCACAGAGTGCTGGAGTAACTCAGTGGGTCAGGCAGCATCTGTGGAGAACATGGATAGGTGACGTTTCACAGAGCGCTGGAGTAACTCAGCGGGTCAGGCAGCATCTGTGGAGAACATGGATAGGTGGCGTTTTTGGGTCGGGAATCTCTTCAGCAGATGGGCAATATATTCGTGAAGGGCCGAAGGGCCTATTCCCACTCGTTATGACGCTATGACCACATCAGAAAAGCAGCCAACATGATCAGGGACTACTCACACCCCCAGCCATCCCCTCTTCTCCCCTCTCCCGTCGGACGGAAGATACGAAAACTTGCAAGCACCAACCACCAATTTCAGGAACAGTGTCTTCCCCTCTGTTATCAGACTCTTGAACAGACCTCTATTATGCTCCGGATGAATTCTCATCTTCCAATCCACCCCATTGCAACACTCACGCTTTTTCTTTAACACCTGCACTTCCACTGTATCTTTTGTACCATATTCTGTAGCTGGACACAAAATGCTGGAATAACTCTGCGGGACAGGCGGCATCACTGCATAGAAGGAATGCCGCCTGTCCCGCTGAGATACTCCAGCATTTTGTGTCTATCTTCGGTGCAAACCAGCATCTGCAGTTCCCTCCTGCACAATATCAAGTTCGTTCTCTTCTCCTTTTATTAATGTGTGGTAAAGATTGGACTGGATGCACACATGCAAAGTTTGTTATCTGCACAGAAACTCAGTACAGATAACAATAACAAATAGCAAGCAATTATTCCGGTTCATATCTGGTGCATCGATCAAATAAAGAGCCTGTCCCATGTACGATATTTTTAGTGGGACTGTCACAGTCATAGCAGGTCGCCGAAAAAACAGCGACTGGACCCCCCCCTTCGACATAAAATCTGAAATAGAATCATTACTTTAATAACAAAAAAACTAACGCGGAGGAGTGTCTGTGGTTGATGCTTATGTTAATATTGTGTTTAGTGTGGCCTGTGTTGCTTTATATCAGTTATAGCTGTAAGGTAAATCAAACTCCTCACTTGGCTGATGAAGTATAATTATGATCGGTATCAGTGGACTATTTCTCTGGAACTGTTAAGCTGCAAGGCTGAGCGATTATGCTCGTAAAACGTTTTTCATTGGAACTGGCTACGTGACAATTCATCTTCTTGTCGAGTCCACACACAAGATTAGAAGTTGTTCGGCCCGAGCTGAATACACCTCTCTGCATCTGCATCTGCATACAATGGTGTCTGCCTCGTCGCTTCTTGTGCGTGGTGGTGGAAAGGTTGGTGGAAACAGAGGCCGCGACGCCAACGCTGTTTCCTCGACCCCCCCCACGTGATAGTAGCTTACTGAAGGGCCTGTCCCACTTGCATGCGATCGCATGCGTCTGGCGCGACCAAACGTGGTCGCTTGAGGCGTACGGGCCGCGCGGGGCCGGTCACACTTCCAAGCGCGGAGTTGTGCGGGGCTGGTCTGAAAATCCCGCACTGTCCCAAAATTTCGCGCGCCAACGGCCTGTCGGCCCGCAGGCGCATTGAGGGCGCACGCAGCGTCTTGACGGCGTATGCAGCGTCTTGACGGCGTACGCCTAGCACGTGGCATTGCGCGATGACGTCACCGCCCGGCGTGGCATTGCACGATGACATCACCGCCCGGCGTGGCGTTGCGCGATGACATCACCGGCCGGTGTGGCGTTGTGCGATGACATCACCGCCCTGCGCCGTGCAACGCCCAAATTGAGTCGGCCCGCCTCCTGCCCAGCTGATTAGTGAGTATGACGCGAATTACATCACACGGGAACTTAGCGCGTACTTACCACGAACCTAGCGCAAACTCCGCTTCCGTTTGGTCGTGCCAAATGCATGCAATCGCATGCAAGTGGAACAGGCCCTTTACTTACTTACTGCCTATTCAGCCTCATGCCATGTGGGGCAGCAAGGAAGGTCCCCCACTCCTGCCTGTTCTGGGCCAGTTTCTGGACACTACCCCAGGTCAGGTCCATTGTTTTAATTTCCTCCTCTCCAGTTCGACACCAGGTGGTTTTGGTCTTCCTCTTTTCCTTTTCCCTTCCGGTGTCCAGTGCAGGCCTATTCTTGGGATGCCGTCTGGCTCTTTCACCATTGACATTCATCCTAACACCTGTCCATAGCCCTGGAAGTCCATCACGCCCAGTAGTGTTGATCCCTCCAGTTGCTGTTTCCGTAACGTGTTTGTTTTACGAGACACGGTTGGTAGCCCTGTGCTCAACCTCCAAGCTGGAGGACCAGTGGATCGCTCTTCGTCTCGCCTCTTCCACTTGTCCAACGTGGGAGACCCTAACAGGAGGCGAACCTCCCGCTGGCGTAGCTCTAGGGGTCACGGAGACACACAAGCTCCCCAACCACCACAAGGTTGCAATCCAATGGGGAGATATGATAATAATGGTATGTTGGCATTCATAGCAAAAGGATTTGAGTATAGGAGCAGGGAGGTTCTACTGCAGTTGTACAGGGTCTTGGTGAGACCACACCTGGAGTATTGCGTACAGTTTTGGTCTCCAAATCTGAGGAAAGACATTCTTGCCATAGAGGGAGTACAGAGAAGATTCACCAGACTGATTCCTGGGATGGCAGGACCTTCATATGAAGAAAGACTGGATAGACTCGGCTTGTACTTGCTAGAATTTAGGAGATTGAGGGGGGGATCTTATAGAAACTTACAAAATTCTTACGGGGTTGGACAGGCTAGATGCAGGAAGATTGTTTCCGATGTTGGGGAGGTCCAGGACAAGGGGTCACAGTTTAAGGATAAGGGGGAAGTCTTGTAGGACCGAGATGAGAAAAACATTTTTCACACAGAGAGTGGTGAATCTGTGGAACTCTCTGCCACAGAAGGTAGTTGAGGCCAGTTAATTGGCTATGTTTAAGAGGGAGTTAGATGTGGCCCTGCAGGCTAAAGGGATCAGAGGGTATGGAGAGAAGGCAGGTACTGAGTTGGATGATCAGCAATGATCATATTGAATGGCGGTGCAGGCTCGAAGGGCCGAATGGCCAACTCCTGCACCCATAATATCTATGTTTCTATGTTTCTAATAAGAATGAACCTAAACCAAAAGTATGCAGGGGAAAAAAAGTAACTGCAGATGCCTGTTTTACAAGAAAAGTGCAAGAGTATCTCAGCGGGTCAGGCAGCATCTCTGGGGAACATGGATAGGTGACGTTTCACAGAGTGCTGGAGTAACTCAGCGGGTCAGGCAGCATCTCTGGGGAACATGGATAGGTGACGTTTCACTGAGTGCTGGAGTAACTCAGCGGGTCAGGCAGCATCTGTGGAGAACATGGATAGGTGACGTTTCACAGAGTGCTGGAGTAACTCAGCGGGTCAGGCAGCATCTGTGGAGAACATGGAGAGGTGACGTTTTTGGGTCGGGAATCTCTTCAGCAGATGGGCAATATATTAATGGTGGGCCTTTTAAAACTCAAGACCGAGTCTGCACTAACCAGCAATCACCCCGTACACTGACACTATCGTACACACCAGGGACAATTTATAATTTTAACCAAAGCCAATTAACCTACAAACCTACACGTCTGTGGACTGTGGGAGGGAACCGGAGCACCCGGAGAAAGTGCACACAGGTCACAGGGAGAACGCGCAAACTCCATACAGACAGCGCCCATGGTTGGGATCGAACCAGGGCCTCTGGCGCTGTGAGGCAGCGACCTTACCGCGGTGCCGCAGAGTTGAACCGCCATTTTTCTGCGCCGGAAAACTCGATGACAAAAAATCCTTGCTTTTTCTATTTTCTCCGAGATTCTTCTAAAATTACACTCCTGCTCACGAGGTAGGAAACACGTTCCCGATGTTGGGGGAGTCCAGAACCAGGGGGCCACACAGTTTAAGAATAAGGGGTAAGCCATTTAGAACGGAGACGAGGAAACACTTTTTCTCACAGAGAGTGGTGAGTCTGTGGAATTCTCTGCCTCAGAGGGCGGTGGAGGCCGGTTCTCTGGATGCTTTCAAGAGAGAGCTAGATAGGGCTCTTAAAGATAGCGGAGTCAGGGGATATGGGGAGAAGGCAGGAACGGGGAACTGATTGGGGATGATCAGCCATGATCACATTGAATGGTGGTGCTGGCTCGAAGGGCCGAATGGCCTACTCCTGCACCTATTGTCTGGTGTCTATAAGGATACAATACGTTGAACTTCCTCCTGCAAACACGTACTCTGCCTAGCACCTCCAAGTAACAGAAACTCACTCAGAATTTATCATTTCAAACCTCACGTTTCCCCGGGCATTGAACAGCCATTAATGCTTATCTTTATGCTTAACGCCCTCATCTGCACGATTTTGCCATCAATTATTTCCAGGAAGAGATTAAATGTTTTTAAATTGCAGTCACAGTGTTACAAAGTACTTAAACGGGCCCTTCGGCCCAGCTCTTCCATACTGGCCAAGATACCCCATCAATTGATAAAAATACAATAGACAATAGGTGCAGGAGGAGGCCATTCGGCCCTTCGAGCCAGCACCGCCATTCAATGTGATCATGGCCGATCATTCCCAATCAGTACCCCGTTCCTGCCTTCTCCCCATATCCCCTGACTCTGCAATCCCTAAGAGCCCTATCTAACTCCCTCTTAAATCCATCCAGTGATTTAAAAACATAGAAACATAGAAACATAGAAATTAGGTGCAGGAGTTGGCCATTTGGCCCTTCGAGCCTGCACCGCCATTCAATATGATCATGGCTGATCATCCAACTCAGTATCCCGTACCTGCCTTCTCTCCATACCCCCTGATCCCTTTAGCCACAAGGGCCACATCTAACTCCCTCTTGAATATAGCCAATGAACTGGCCTCAACTACCCTCTGTGGCAGAGAGTTCCAGAGACCCACCACTCTCTGTGTGAAAAAAGTCCTTCTCATCTCAGTCCTAAAGGATTTCCCCCTTATCCTTAAGCTGTGACCCCTTGTCCTGGACCTCCCCAACATCGGGAACAATCTTCCTGCATCTAGCCTGTCCAACCCCTTAAGAATTTTGTAAGTTTCTATAAGATCCCCTCTCAATCTCCTAAATTCTAGAGAGTATAAACCAAGTCTATGCAGTCTTTGTTCATAAGACAGTCCTGACATCCCAGTAATCAGTCTGGTTAAGACTGATTTGGCCCCCACTGGATTTTTTCTTTTGTTTTCATGGTATTTAGAACGGAGATGAGGAAACACTTCTTCTCACAGAGAATGGTGAGCCTGTGGGATTCTCTGCCCGTGTGTGTGTGGGATAGTATTAGTGTGCGGGGATCGATGGTCAGCCCGGACTCGGTGGGCTGAAGGGCCTGTTTCCACTCGCCGTGGCGGTGCTGGCTCTAAAACTACAAAACAAAAAATTTAGTTTAGTTTAGTTTATTGCCACGTGGATGGTCACCTTGTCCGTGGTGGAGAAGCTCGTGTGGACCTGAGATCCTGAGACCGATGTCGTCTGGAGCGATGCTCCTGGTAGGGCCACCCATGGCGGTAAGGTCGAGGGTGGAGGACTCGGACAGAGAGCCAATCCGACCAAGACCTCAACGGTGGAACAGGCGGAGGACGATGGCTGACCTTAGTGGAGCGTCACAACGGCTGGGAAGGCGGATGAAGGCTTCAGCAGAAAAGGGTCTCCGGTCGTCTTGGACACCATGCCACTGGATCCTGACCCAGATCTGTCAAGGGCCGTGGGGTGGCCGTCTGTGCACCAGTCTCCCCACGTTAAACAAAGTCACGCACAGGCGTCCTCCATATAGGGAATAGCACCCTGGAGACACCCATGGTCAGCCACGACCGAAGGGGGCCTGAGAAGATTGTGACGTGTACAAATGTACACAATCATGAGAGGAATAGATCGGGTAAACACACAGAGTCTCTTGCCCATAGCAGGGGAATTGAGAACCAGAGGACATAGGTTTAAGGTGAAACATAGAAACATAGAAATTAGGTGCAGGAGTAGGCCATTCGGCCCTTCGAGCCTGCACCGCCATTCAATATGATCATAGCTGATCATCCAACTCAGTATCCCGTACCTGCCTTCTCTCCATACCCCCTGATCCCGCTAGCCACAAGGGCCACATCTAACTCCCTCTTAAATATAGCCAATTAACTGGCCTCAACTATCTGTGGCAGAGAATTCCACAGATTCACCACTCTCTGTGTGAAAAATGTTTTTCTCATCTCGGTCCTGAAAGATTTCCCCCTTATCCTTAAACTGTGACCCCTTGTTCTGGAGTTCCCCAACATCGGGAACAATCTTCCTGCATCTAGCCTGTCCAAACCCTTAGGAATTTTATAAGTTTCTATGAGATCCCTCCTCAATCTTCTAAATTCTAGCGAGTACAAGCCGAGTCTATCCAGTCTTTGTTCATAAGACAGTCCTGACGTCCCAGGAATCAGTCTGGTGAACCTTCTCTGCACTCCCTCTATGGCAAGAATGTCCTTCCTCAGATTTGGAGACCAGAACTGTACGCAATACTCCAGGTGTGGTCTCACCAAGGCCCTGTACAACTGCAGTAGAACCTCCCTGCTCCTATACTCAAATCATTTTGCTATGAATGCTAACATACCATTTGCTTTCTTCGGTTTGAAGGGTGGAAAGGGTGGTGGGTGCATGGAACGAGCTGCCGGAGGAGGTAGTTTAAGAAACATTTGGACAGTTACAACATGGATAGGACAGGTTTAGAGGGATATGGACCAAACGTAGGCAGGCAGGTGGGACTAGTGTAGATGGGAATATATTGGTCTGTCTGGGCAAGTTGGGTCAATGGTCAAGAGCAAAAAGCTTTTTTTCGTTACGTGCTATCCAGTCAGTGGGAAGACAATACCTGATTACAATCAAAAAACAGAACTAAAGGAATAACGTTTAGTGCAAGATAAAGTCCTGTAAAGTTCTGATTAAAGAATTTCCAAGGGTCTTCAATGGAGTAGATGGGAGGTCAGGACCACTCTCTACTTGGTTCAGTTGCCTGATAACAGCTGGGACGAAACTGTCCCTGAATCTGGAGGTGTTTAAGTAGGAACTGCAGATGCTGGAAAAATCGAAGGTGGACAAAAATGCTGGAGCAACTCAGCGGGTGAGGCAGCATCTATGGAGCGAAGGAATAGGCGACGTTTGGGGTCGAGACCCTTCTTCTGACTGATGAAGGAATAGGCGACGTTTTGGGTCGAGACCCGGAAGGGCCTCGACCCGAAACGTTACCTATTCCTTCGCTCCATAGATGCTGGAGAAACTCAGCGGGTAAGGCAGCATCTATGGAGCGAAGAAATAGGTGACATTTTAGGGTGTGCGTTTTCACACTCAAAAGAGCTTGAATTCTCTGCCTCAGAGGGCAGTGGAGGTCGGTTCCCTGGATACTTTCAAGAGAGAGTTAGATAGGGCTCTCGAAGATAGCGGAGTCAGGGGAATATGGGGAGAAGGCAGGAACGGGGTACTGATTGGGGATGATCAGCCATGATCACATTGAATGGCAGTGCTGGCTCAAACGGCCGAATGGCCTCCTCCTGCACCAATAAGGTAGATAGTAATTCAGGACCATTCTCTGGTTGTGGTCGGACGGTTCAATTGCCTGATAACAGCCGGGAAGAAACTGTCCCTGAATCTGGAGGTGTGTGCGTGCGTTTTCACACTTCTGTACCTCTTGCCCGATGGGAAAGGGGAGAAGAGGGAGTGACCGGGGGTGAGACTGGTCCTTGATGATGCTGCTGGCCTTGCCGAGGCAGCGTGGGGTGTAGATGGAGTCAATGGAAGGGAGGCTGGTTTGTGTGTGTGTGATGGTCTGGGCTGCGTCCACAATTCACTGCAGTTTATGGCGGTCTTGGACGGAGCTGTTCCCAAACCATGCTGCGATGTTGCAAGGCCCGTATTGTTCAAGGTCCCTTGAGAGATATCAAAGGATCTCCATCTGCCCTCGAGCTTGCGTTTTGATTCAGAGAATGATCGGCCATTTCCTTTTTGTGGTGTGAACAACATCAGTTACGGCAGATTTTCCCATCGTAACGAGGCTGCTGTCTGAGAACTGGCCGTGGCACAGGGGTTACGGGGACAGTGTGTCCATTCCCTCAAGCTCTGCTCTCTGCCTTTCGAGTGTTAACACTACGGGTGCTGCCTGTATGCAGTTTGTACGTTTTCCCCGAACAAAAGAATAAGGAGTAAGCCATTTAGAACGGAGACGAGGAAACAATTTTTCGCACAGAGTACACATTTGGTGTACAATTTTGGTCGCCCATTTATAGGAAGGATGTCAACAAAATAGAGAGGGTACAGAGGAGATTTACTAGAATGTTGCCTGGGTTTCAACAGCTAAGTTACAGAGATAGGTTGAATAAGTTAGGTCTTTATTCTCTGGAGCGCAGAAGGTTAAGGGGGGACTTGATAGAGGTCTTTAAAATGATGAGAGGGATAGACAGAGTTGATGTGGACAAGCTTTTCCCTTTGAGAATAGGGAAGATTCAAAGAAGAGGACATGACTTTAGAATTAAGGGACAGAAGTTTAGGGGTAACGTGAGGGGGAACTTCTTTACTCAGAGAGTGGTAGCGGTGTGGAATGAGCTTCCAGTGGAAGTGGTGGCGGCAGGTTCGTTGGTATCATTTGAAAATAAATTGGATAGGCATATGGATGAGAAGGGTATGGAGGGTTATGGTATGAGTGCAAGCAGGTGGGACTAAGGGCAAAAAGTTGTTCGGCACGGATTTGATGGGCCGAGATGGCCTGTTTCCGTGCTGTAATTGTTATATGGTTATATGGTTATACAGAGGGTTGTCTTCTTCTTCTTGTGTGTGGCGGGCACAGCCTAAAGTTGGAGGACAACTTGTTCTATTTGATCTTATTTGATTGTGCACGCCAGGTTGATTGCATTCGTCGAAACAGGGCGGATCACGTGGGGATATGGGGAGAAGGCAGGAACGGGGTACTGATTGGGGATGATCAGCCATGATCACATTGAATGGCGGTGCTGGCTCGAAGGGCCGAATGGCCTACTCCTGCACCTATTGTCTGTTGTCTATTGACTCAGCCCGGACCTCCGCACCACTGAGAGCATCGACACCAGGCGTTGCCTCAAGATGGCGGCGCCCATCATCTACGATCCCCACCATCCAGGCCGTGCCCGCTTCTCACCGCTGCCGCGGGCCAGCAGGGACGGACGCCCGAAGTCCCGCAACACCAGAGTTCAACACGGAGGCTGTTGTTGCGTTTGCGGCGTTGCTCCAATTAACCTGCCGGTAAAAGTGCGGCGGTCACGATGGCGCAGCTGTAGTGTTCCCGCCTCACAGCGAAACGCAGCCCTGGGGACCCGGGTTCGATCCCGCCTACAGGCGCTGTCTGCGCGGAGTTTGCACGTTCTCCCCGTGATCTGCGTGGGGTTTTCTCCGAGATCTTCGGCCTGCTCCCACACTCCAAAGAGGTGCGGGTTTGCAGGATAATTGTCTTGGTGTAAATGTAAAAATTGTCCCTAGTGGGTGTAGGATAGTGTTAAGGGGCTGTCCCACTGTACGAGGTAATTCAAGAGCTCTCCCGAGTAAAAAAAAAAATCAAACTTGTGGTAACTACGTAGAATGTACGTAGCCGGTACTTCAGAGCTTGTCCCGAATGGGTGTAGGATGGTGTTAGAAACATAGAAACATAGAAACATAGACAATAGGTGCAGGAGTAGGCCATTTGGCCCTTCGAGCCTGCACCGCCATTCAATGTGATCATGGCTGATCATCCAGCTCAGTATCCCGTACTTGCCTTAGTGTGTGGGGGTCGCTGGTTGGCGCGGACCCGGTGGGCCTGTTTCCCCCGCTGTGTCTCTAAACTCCAAAAGTACGAGGAAAGATTGAAAAGACTAGGCTTGTATTCACTGGAGTTTAGAAGGATGAGCGGGGGGATCTTATAGAAACATATAAAATTATAAAAGGACTGGACAAGCTAGATGCAGGAAAAATGTTCCCAATGTTGGGCGAGTCCAGAACCAGGGGCCACGCACAGTCTTAGAATAAAGGGGAGGCCATTTAAGACCGAGGTGAGAAAAAACTTTTTCACCCAGAGAGTTGTGCATTTGTGGAATTCCCTGCCACAGAGGGCAGTGGAGGCCAAGTCACTGGATGGATTTAAGAGAGAGTTAGATAGAGCTCTAGGGGCTGGTGGAGTCAAGGGATATGGGGAGAAGGCAGGCACGGGTTATTGATTGGGTCGATCAGCCATGATTACAATGAATGGTGGCGCTGGCTCGAAGGGCCGAATGGTCTCCTCCTGCACCTATTTTCTATGTTTCTACGCTGCCTGACCCGCTGAGTTACTCCAGCACTCTGTGAAACGTCACCTATCCATGTTCTCCACAGATGCTGCCTGACCCGCTGAGTTACTCCAGCACTCTGTGAAACGCCACCTATCCATGTTCTCCACAGATGCTGCCCGACCCGCTGAGTTACTCCAGCACTCTGTGAAACATCACCTATCCATGTTCTCCAAAGATGCTGCCTGACCCGCTGAGTTACTCCAGCACTCTGTGAAACGTCACCTATCCATGTTCTCCACAGATGCTGCCCGACCCGCTGAGTTACTCCAGCACTCTGTGAAACGTCACCTATCCATGTTCTCCAAAGATGCTGCCTGACCCGCTGAGTTACTCCAGCACTCTGTGAAACGTCGCCTATCCATGTTCTCCACAGATGCTGCCTGACCCGCTGAGTTACTCCAGCACTCTGTGCCCCACTATCCATGTACCTAGTGGAGCCATGCTCTGGTTCATTTGTTGATGTTTCCAGGGAAAACCGGCGGCGTTAATTGCCAGCGTTAATTAAACGATCCACTGTTGACGCCTAATGTGCTTTACCAGGAAACATTGTTCTTTCATTGTGCCAAGTTCCAGTTTAGTAACTAGACCAGATGGTTAGAGATTAGCTTACAACCCCCGTTGGAATTAATCTGCAGCAGAGTGAATGGCACCACTGGGGTGATTGTAACGCGTATCTTTAGTTAAATTTAGTTTAGTTCAGAGAAACAGCATGGAAAATGGTCCCGAGTCAATAGACAATAGACAATAGGTGCAGGAGTAGGCCATTCAGCCCTTCGAGCCATATAACCATATAACAATTACAGCACAGAAACAGGCCATCTCGGACCCTTCTAGTCCATGCTGAACACTTACTCTCACCTAGTCCCATCTACCTGCACTCAGACCATACCCCTCCATTCCCTTCCCATCCATATACCTATCAACTATACTTTTAAATGTTAAAATCGATCCTGCCTCCACCACGTCCACTGGAAGCTCATTCCACACAGCCGCCACTCTCTGAGTAAAGAAGTTCCCCCTCATGTTACCCCTAAACTTTTGTCCCTTAATTCTCAAATCATGTCCTCTTGTTTGAGCCAGCACCGCCATTCATAGAAACATAGAAATTAGGTGCAGGAGTAGGCCATTCGGCCCTTCGAGCCTGCACCGCCATTCAATGTGATCATGGCTGATCATCCAACTCAGTATCCCGTACCTGCCTTCTCTCCATACCCCCTGATCCCTTTAGCCACAAGGGCCACATCTAACTCCCTCTTAAATATAGCCAATGAACTGGCCTCAACTACCTTCTGTGGCAGAGAATTCCACAGATTCACCACTCTTTCTGTGTGAAAAATGATTTTCTCATCTTGGTCCTAAAAGACTTCCCCCTTCTCCTTAAACTGTGTCCCCTTGTTCTGGACTTCCCCAACATCGGGAACAATCTTCCTGCATCCAGCCTGTCCAACCCCATAAGAATTTTGTAAGTCTCCATAAGATCCCCCCTCAACCTTCTAAATTGCAGCGAGTACAAGCCGAGTCTATCCAGTCTTTCTTCATATGGAAGTCCCTGCCATCCCAGGAATCAGTCTGGTGAACCTTCTCTGTACTCCCTCTATGGCAAGAATGTATTTCCTTCAATGTGATCACGGCTGATCGGCATTACGTCGACGCTGTCGGTAGGGAAAGAGCTGCAGAGCGCAGCTCCAACACAGCGGTAAGGAAACGGCCCGCAGGGAAGTGAAATTATTTTACTTCCAGGGCGTTTTCAAAACTCCGTAGGCTGGTGGGTAAACCAGGAGGAGTTAAACTAAAATGGAGAAAGTTAAGAAATTGCGGGTAAAACGTGCGTCCCGGGGTGTAGAAAAGACGGGACAGCAGATTATTGCGGAGCTGGTTCCGATACCGGTGGCCGTTGAAATACCCGTTAGTGAGGCTTTGATTGCTCCACAAACAGAAACTTTGGAGGAAAACCCAGTGCCTAAAAAAAAGTAAAAGAAAAGCTGAAAGGCCTGAGGTTTCTGATGAATCCGATTCGGAAGGTCCTCCAGAAAGGAAAGCCTTGTGGCTCAGAATGGATCAAATGGAGAAAATGCTCCAAACAATAATCAACCAAGGGTCTAAGAACCCAGAATATTCCCAGGCAGCCCCTGAGAGGGTTCCATATCATGAATATGGTGCCAGTTTGAATTGGGAATTGGAAACTCCAGTGCCCGGGATTGGGCTGGAGGAAGTCTCCTTTGAACAAGTTTCAGGAGTGCCAGGGCTGTATGAGACAGACCCTGAAAGTGGTGATTGCGGTCAGGAGTACCCACCACAATACAAATATGTTGATCCAGGGATTACGTGCCCTCCGCTCCCAACCCTCATAATATAAATGATCATCTGGTAGTTCTAGTCTATGTTGGGCCTTACTATCTTACTCCGGCTATTGGTTCTGTGTTTTTCATGCCGCTGCTTTGAAGTATGCCCATCCAGCGCCAGGCGGGGCTTCTTCACGTAATCCCTCATCGTAACTCCTCATAAAATAAAGATCAAACTTCGAACAGGTAAGTTCTCGTTTAATTTTACTATTTTCAAAGTCTACAGAGAGATTAGGGCCATTTGGAAGAGTGGGCTGAAAGATGGCAGATGGAGTTTAATGCTGATAAGTGTGAGGTGCTACATCTTGGCAGGACAAATCAAAATAGGACGTACATGGTAAATGGTAGGGAATTGAGGAATGCTGTGTAACAGAGGGATCTACGAATAACTGTGCATAGTTCCTGAAGGTGGAATCGCATGTAGATAGGGTGGTAAAGAAAGCTTTTGGTGTGCTGGCCTTTATAAAACAGAGCATTGAATATAGGAGTAGGGAAGTAATGTTAAAATTGTACAAGGCATTGGTGAGACCAATTCTGGAGTATGGTGTACAATTTCGGTTGCCTAATTATAGGAAGGATGTCAACAAAATAGAGAGAGTACAGAGGAGATTTACTGGAATGTTGCCTGGGTTCCAGCAACTAAGTTACAGAGAAAGGTTGAACAAGTTAGGTCTTTATTCTTTGGAGCGCAGAAGGTTAAGGGGGGACTTGATTGAGGTCTTTAAAATGATGAAAGGGATGGACAGAATTGACGTGGATAAGCTTTTCCCATTGAGGGTAGGGAAGATTCAAACAAGAGGGCATGACATGAGAATTAAGGGACAGAAGTTTAGGGGTAACATGAGGGGGAACTTCTTTACTCAGAGAGTGGTGGCTGTGTGGAATGATCTTCCTGCAGAAGTGGTGGAGGCAGGATCGATTTTAACATTTAAAAGTAAAGTGGATAGGTATATGGACGGGAAGGGAATGGAGGGGTATGGTCTGAGTGCAGGTAGATGGGACTAGGGGAAAATAAATGGTCGGCACGGCCTGGAAGAGCCGAGAAGGCCTGTTTCCGTGCTGTAATGGTTATATGGTTATTGGCATTGTACAGAGGTGCATCGGGATTTGGTTTGCAGCTTCCATCCAATGTGATGACATGAACAACTAATAACATTTAGATAAGATTTATAAACAGAACAGTAAAATAGTAAGTCTAAAGTGCGAGTGTTTGTGTGTGCCGGGTCGAGGGAGACAGTCAATGGGGGGGGGGGGGGGGGGGGGTGCACTCAGCAGGGCCGGTTCAGAGCCGCGATAGCTCTGGGGATGAAGCTGTTCCTGAGTCTTGAGGTGCGAGCGTAGAAGGCCTTGTAACGTCTGCCGGAAGGTAGGGGTTCGAATAGTCCATTACAAGGGTGTGAGGAGTCTTCGTGGATGCTGACGGCCTTCCTGAGGCACCGTGTGTGGTAGATGCCCTCCAAGGCTGATAGCTAGTTCTATCCTACAAACTAGGGACAATTTACAGAAGCCAAGGCCAACGGCATAATCAGGGCTGCATTTCTAAACTAAACATCCAGGTTCATGAACAGCTTCTTATAGACAATAGACAATAGACAATAGACAATAGGTGCAGGAGTAGGCCATTCGCCCCTTCCATGTGATCATGGCTGATCATCCCCAATCAGTACCCCGTTCCTGCCTTCTCCCCATACCATATAACCATATAACCATATAACAATTACAGCACGGAAACAGGCCATCTCGGCCCTTCAAGTCCATGCCGAACAACTTTTTTCCCCTAGTCCCACCAGCCTGCACTCATACCATAACCCTCCATACCCTTCTCATCCATATGCCTATCCAATTTATTTTTAAATGATACCAACAAACCTGCCGCCACCACTTCCACTGGAAGCTCATTCCACACCGCTACCACTCTCTGAGTAAAGAAGTTCCCCCTCATGTTACCCCTAAACCTCTGTCCCTTAATTCTAAAGTCATGTCCTCTTGTTTGAATCTTCCCTATTCTCATAGGGAGAAGCTTGTCCACATCAACTCTGTCTATCCCTCTCATCATTTTAAAGACCTCTATCAAGTCCCCCCTTAACCTTCTGCGCTCCAGAGAATAAAGACCTAACTTATCTATCTAACCTAACTATCCCCTGACTCCGCTATCTTTAAGAGCCCAATCTAGTTCTCTCTTGAACGTGCATCCAGAGAACCGGCCTCCACCACCCTCTGAGGCAGAGAATTCCACAAACTCACAACTCCCTGTGTGAAAAAGTGTTTCCTCCTCTCCCTTCTGAATGGCTTACCCCTTATTCTTAAACTGTGGCCCCTGGTTCTGGACTCCCCCAACATCGGAAACATGTTTCCTGCCTCCAGCGTGCCCAAACCCTTAATAATCTTATATGTTTCAATAAGATCCCCTCTCATCCGTCTAAATTCCAGACGGATGCAAGCCCAGTCGCTCCATTCTCTCAGTATGTGACAATCCCGCCATCCCGGGAATTAACCTACGCTGCACTCCTTCAATAGCAAGAATGTCCTTCCTCAAATTAGGGGACCAAAACAGCACACAATACTCCAGGTGTGGTCTCACTAGGGCCCTGTACAACTGCAGAAGGACCTCTTTGCTCCTATACTCAACTCCTCTTGATATGAAGGCAAACATTCCATTCGCTCTCTCACCCTCTTCTCCCTTGTCACTCCCTCTTCTCCCCTCTCCCATCTGTCAAGAGGTGCAGAAGCGTGGAAACGCACGCCTCCAGCTTCAGGGACTGTTTCTTGATACTGGCCATGACCGGTACTGACCTCTCCACTATGGGAGGGATCTACAGGAGGTGCTGCCTCCAGAAGGCAGAAGGCAGTGGGCATCTTCGGAGACCTGCACCAACCTGGCTCGCTGTAACCATCAGGAAGAAAATACAGGGGTCTGAGATCCGTGACCTGTGGCGCAGCGGTAGAGTTGCTGCCTTAAGGGGCAGTCCCACCTGGCCATTTTGTTCGGCGACTGCCGGAATTATTGACTGACGTATCAGGTCGACGAAAAACGCACGGCGTGATGACGAATGACGTGCGGAGTTTTTTAAAACGTCGTAACATTTTTTTTGTCGCCGTTGGAACATTCTGGAATGTTCGAAATCTTTTGGCGACACTGATATGACGCCGGCGAAATCGCCAAGTGGGACAGGCCCTTTACAGCGAATGCAGCGCCGGAGACCCGGGTTCGATCCCGACCACGGGCGCTGTCTGCGCGGAGTTTGTACGTTCTCCACATGACCACGCGGGGTTCTGTCCGAGATCTTCAGTTTCCTCCCACACTCCAAAGACGTGCGGGTTTGTAGGTTGCATAGAAACATAGAAAATAGGTGCAGGAGGAGGCCATTCGGCCCTTCAAGCCAGCACTGCCATTCATTGTGATCATGGCTGATCGGCCCCTCTCAATAATCCGTGCCTGCCTTCTCCCCATATCCCTTGACTCCACTAGCCCCTGGAGCTCTATCTAACTCTCTCTTAAAACCATCCAGTGACTTGGCCTCCACTGCCCTCTGTGGCAGGGAATTCCACAAATTCACAACTCTCTGGGTGAAAAAGGGTTTTCTCACCTCAGTCTTAAATGACCTCCCCTTTATTCTAAGACTGTGGCCCCTGGTTCTGGACTCGTCCAACATTGGGAACATTTTTCCTGCATCTAGCTTGTCCAGTCCTTTTATAATTGTATATGTTTCTATAAGATCTGCCCCCTCATCCTCCTAAACTCCAGTGAATACAAGCCTAGTCTTTTCAATCTTTCCTCATGTGACAGTCCCGCCATCCCAGGGATCAATCTCGTGAACCTATGCTGCACTTCCTCAATCACAAGGATGTCCTTCCGCAAATTAGGGGACCAAAACTGTACACAATACTCCAGATGTGGTCTCACCAGAGCTCTATTCAACTGCAGAAGAACCTCTTTACTCCTGTACTGAAATCTTCTTGTTATGAAGGCCAACATTCCATTAGTTTTCTTCACTGCCTGCTGTACCTGCACGCCAACTTTCAGTGACTGGTGTACAAGGACACCCAGGTCTCGTTGCACCTCCCCCTTACCTAACCAAATCCCATTGAGATAATAATCTGCCCCCTTGTTTTTGCCGCCAAAGTGGATAACCTCACGTTTATCTATATTATACTGCATCTGCCATGCATCTGCCCACTCACTCAACCTGTCCAGGTCACCCTGCAACCTCCTAACATCCTCTTCACAGTTCACATTGCCACCCAGCTTTGTGTCATCCGCAAACTTGCTAGTGTTGCTCCTAATTCCCTCTACCAAATCATTAATATATATGGTAAACAGTTGCGGCCCCAAAACCGAGCCTTGCGGCACTCCACTCGCCATTGCCTGCCATTCTGAACAGGACCCGTTCACTCCTACTCTTTGCTTCCGGTCTGCCAACCAATTTTCTATCCATGTCAACACCCTACCCCCAATACCATGTGCTCTAATTTTAGTCACCAGTCTCCCGTGCGGGAACTTATCAAAGGCTTTCTGAAAGTCTAGATACACTACATCCACTGGCACCCCTTCATCCATTTTACTTGTCACATCCTCATAAAATTCCAAAAGATCAGTCAAGCATGACTTCCCTTTCATAAATCCATGTTGACTTGGACTAATCCTTTTACTGCTATCCAAATGCCCCATTATTACCTCTTTAATAATTGACTCCAGCATCTTTCCCACCACCGAAGTCAGGCTAACTGGTCTGTAATTCCCCGTTTTCTCTCTCGCTCCTTTCTTGAAAAGTGGGATAACATTAGCTGTCCTCCAATCCACAGGAACTGATCCTGAATCTATTGAACATTGGAAAATGATCGCCAATGCGTCCACTATTTCTAGAGCCACCTCCCTGAGGACCCTGGGATGCAGACCATCAGGCCCAGGCGATTTATTACCCTTCAGTCCCATTAGCCAACCCAATACTATTTCTCGACTAATGAAAATGTCTTTCAGTTCCTCTACCCCCTTAGATCGTCTGTCCTCCAGTTAATTGGCTTGGTGCATGTGTAAACTGTTAATAATAATAATATTAATAATATATTTTATTGTCATTGCAAATACATACAATGATATTTCAGGCGCTCTGAGCTCCAACGTATCAGATGAATAAATAACGCCAAAAAAACGGCAAGAAAAACATCAAGTCATGTCAGAACACTGCTGCAATGATAAAGAAAGCTCATCAGCGCCTCTACTTCCTGAGAAGATTACGGAGAGTCGGAATGTCAAGGAGGACTCTCTCTAACTTCTGCAGGTGCACAGTAGAGAGCTTGCTGACCGGTTGCATCGTGGCTTGGTTCGGCAACTCAGAGCATCCAGGAGCAGAAAAGGCTGCAAAAAGTAGTAACCACTGCCCAGTCCATCATCGGCTCTGACCTCCCCACCATCGAGGGGATTTATCACAGTCGCTGCCTCAAAGAGGCTGGCAGCATCATCAAGGACCCACACCACCCTGGCCACACACTCATCTCCCCGCTACCTTCAGGTAGAAGGTACAGGAACCTGAAGACTGCAACATCCAGGTTCAGGAATAGCTACTTCCCCACAGCCATCGGGCTATTAAACACAACTTCAAACAAACTCTGAACTATAACAGCCTATTGCACTTTATCTGCTTATTTCAGCAAAGTTACAAAATTTTGAGATTTTAAAAATCAAGTCTGCAATTTATCCCATCAGATAAAGCATAAAAATAAGTTTAATTTGACACCTAATTCACTTTCATATCTTCAGTATTAAAAAAGTTAGGGCCATTTTCATACTCGGAAATTAGCAACTTGCTTCCTGTTGCTTTTCCATTGACTTAACACAAAAGTTGCGATCGAGGACAGTCAAAAGCCCATAACTTCCTTAAAAATTAAGAGAACTGAAAGAAATTTTCAGTTATTATAGATTGAAGTATTCTGAAACAAATATGAAACAATCTTACTTGGATGACCTGAAATTAAAGCATATAATAGTAAGATTAAATGAGAACTTACCTGTTCGAAGTTTGATCTTTATTTTATGAGGAGTTACGATGAGGGATTACGTGAAGAAGCCCCGCCTGGCGTTGGATCGGTATACTTCAAAGCAGCGGCATGAAAAATACAGAACCAATAGCCGGAGTAAGATAGCAAGGCCCAACATAGACTAGAACTACCAGATGATCATTTATATTATGAGGGTTGGGAGCGGAGGGCACGTAATCCCTCATCGTAACTCCTCATAAAATAAAGATCAAACTTCGAACAGGTAAGTTCTCGTTTAATCTTACTATTTTACTTCGGAGTCACGTGAGTGACTACGTGAAGATTTTAAAGCTCTGTGTTTTTTATGTCATAGATTCATTCCATACGACACTCTGTTTAGTCAATACAGTAGTGAGTAAATAGTATTTTAAAACATTGCTACAATTTATGTAATAAGTCTTTTAATCATAAAAAGGACAATTTTTTAATAATAACCCCTCTATTGTAGGGGAAAATTTTACAAAAGAAAAAATGATAATGATATCAATGATAACATAAATCGATAATATAAATCGATAATATAAAACAAAGCAAGCATTAAAGAGAACCCAGTACTGCGTGTTCAAATCCTGGCACCGTGACAACAGGTTTATCGTAGAATTTTGAAAACGTTTCTTCTCTACACCACCCTGCGGCCTCTAAAATTTGATCGAGTGGTACGTCCTGTACCTTCGCCACGGACGTAGCTGCCGCCCTAGTGGAGTGAGATTTAAACACATCAGTGTCTATTCCTGCTAGATCCAAAACCTGTTTTAACCATCTAGAAATGGTTTGAACTGAAACTTTTGTATGTGTTTTTTTGTGCGTTATCAATAACGCTGTCTCAGAACCTCTGAGATTTTTGGTTACTTCAATGTATTGAGTTAAATGCTTAACACAATGTTTCATCGATAGGGTATGCTTAAAACATTACCTTAGCTCCAGTTCTCCCCGGTCTGCTTTGTTTGATCAGATCATAAACATAAAACACAATGTTATCTGCAGCCACATGCATGCAATCTAACCGTAACAATTGCAACGTTTGTACTCTTTGAGCTGATACTAATGCCATTAACATTACTACCTTGAAAATTCGGCTTGTACTCGCTGGAATTTAGAAGATTGAGGGGGGATCTTATAGAAACTTACAAAATTCTTATGGGGTTGGACAAGCTAGATGCTGGAAGATTGTTCCCGATGTTGGGGGAGTCCAGAACAAGGGGTCACAGTCTAAGGATAAGGGGGAATTCCTTTAGGACCGAAATGAGGAAAACATTCTTTACACAGAGAGTGGTGAGTCTCTGGAATTCTCTGCCACAGAAGGTAGTTGAAGCCAGTTCATTGGCTATATTTAAGAGGGCGTTAGATGTGGCACTTGTGGCTAAAGGGATCAGGGGGTATGGAGAGAAGGCAGGTACGGGATACTGAGTTGGATGATCAGCCATGATCACATTGAATGGCGCTGCAGGCTCGAAGGGCCGAATGGCCTATTCCTGCACCTATTTTCTATGTTTCTATGTTTCTATGAATGTTAACTTCTGTAAAGACATTGAAGTAATTGGAGTCCATTGCTTAAGCAAAGTGAGAACAATGCTAACATCCCAAATTTCTGTATATCTGGGGTTGGGAGGATTTTTATTAAAAATTCCTTTTAATGAATCGGGATACTAATGGGTGAGACCCAACTGAGTCTCGATCAGAAATTTGTCCTAAGTAGGATGACAAAGCACTACGAGCACAATTAATGGCACTATAACTCAAATGCTCATCAAAATGTAACCCAGCAAGGAACTCCAATACATTTGAAATGTTTGCAGTATAAGATATCTTTGACTGTCTACAAAAGGCTTCCCATTTCCTTATATGCGACATATATTGTTTTTTAGTGCTATTCCTCCAAGCTGCACCTATAACATCCATGGTCCTGTCCGACAGTTCAAACTCTTGCAATGGTCTGGTCAGAACCTGCAGATTAACAAATTCATATGATCATGCAATGGATGAACTTCTTTTGTTACTGGTTGTGTCAACAGATTGTCGCAACTGGGAATCGTCATACATGGTTCAATAATCATTTTTAGCATCAATGGGAACCATGACTGTGTAGGCCAATTTGGCACCACCAAAATGCCTTTGGCAGCGTCTTGCGCTATTTTCTTGAGACATTGCCCAATCAGACAGAATGGAGGAAAAGCATAAAAGAACGTATTCCCCCAGCGTAGCGAGAAAGCATCCACCGCTACTGCCCCGGATCGTGTTCCCAAGACACGTATTTGGGCAATTGGTGATTCAATCTAGATGCAAACAGATCAATGTCTGGCACTCCATACTGACTGACTATATTTTTGAAAATTTGTGGATGTAACATCCATTTTGTACTGTCTTTAAATATTCGTGATCTTTTGTCTGCCACAACATTGTCTCACCCTGGGAGATAAATAGCTGAAAGCCAAATATTTTTACCAATACACCAATGCCACATCTGGTTTACCAGATGATCACATGATATTGATCTTACTCCACCCATGTGATTGATGTATGCCACAGCTGTCGTATTATCTATTTGTATTGGGACATGCAAATCCTTCAGAGTAGAACAATAAGCTTTTAATCCATAAAATTCTCCCAGTAGCTCCAAATAATTTATACCATATGTTTGGAGCAATAAATCCTCTTGGACAGTCCATCTGCCTCCACAGCTGGTCTCATTATCCGTAGCCCCCCATCCGAGAGAACTTGCATCAGTTTGCAAAAACACTACTGGCTGCTGAACCAAAATGTTCTTAACAGCTTGTGGAACATTTTCAATCCACCAATGCAATTCTGATAAGGCTTCCTTTGGCAATTGCATAGGCCTATCAAAATGGCCTGCTCGCTTGAGTTTTTGCCCTTTGAAGATTTTGGTAATGCAGTGGACCAAATTCTACTGCTGGGAATGCTGCTACTAACTTCCCAATAACCTTAGCAACTTCTCGGATGGAGGGATAAGGTTTGTTAATCAGGCTCTGACACACATTTGTCAAATCAATATCCTTATCTATTGGTAAAGTTACTAACATGGTAACTGAATTAATCACAAACCCCAGATATTCAATGGTTTGGGATGGCTGTAACTTAGATTTTGTTGGATGAATCAGGAATCCCAGCCTTTCAACCAGACTTGGAGTTGCTGAGACTGATTTTTCAGCTGACTCCTGATTAGCATTGACAATTAAAATGTCATCTAGATAAGCCATAACAATGTGTTTTTGTGCCCTTAACAGTGCTGGCTTCAACAATTTAGTGAACAATCTAGGTGCTGAGCTTAATCCATTAGGTAATGCTTTGTATTGCCACAGCCGTCCCATCCACTTAAACTTTAAATACCTGCGAAAGTGATGATGAATTGGTACTGAATAATATGCATCCTTCAAATCTATTGTAGCCATGTAACAATCTGTTGATACCAGCTGCATTGCAGTGTTGAAGGTGTCCATTTTAATATGTTTATACTGGACAAATGTATTCAATTGTGTGAGATCTAAAATGATTCTACAAACCCCATCTTTCTTTGGTCTGGGGAAAATATTTGACACAAATTGTTGTGGATCCTCTCCTGTTTTCTCGATAACTCCTTTTCTACACAAATTCTTAACCTCTTTGTCAATTTGAATTTTTTCAAGAACAGAAAACATCAAAGTATGATTAGGCTTATTCTGTCCCAGTGGATCCATACCTTCTACAAAATCAATGGTAGATCCTAAATATCTAATATAACACGATCAGATGTTATACTGCCCCATTCATTATAAAACATTCAGAGTCTACCATCAATCTGAGGTTCATCCAAAAATTCTTCTTTAATAGGATAAAGTTTTTGTACCTCTCCAACCGGACGTAGTGATCTCCTTCTCCCAACAAATGGGTGCACATTCGGCTGTGCTGGTTGGTAATTCTTCCTTACCATACTCCTGCCTCGGCTTGTTCCAGCTCCAAAATCAAATCCCCTTCTCATTTGACCGGCCCTTCTCTGGCCAAAATTGAAGGGTTTCATAAGGCCAATAGTTTTTGCCTCTTCATCAATTTCTTTAATTTGTTTAGACAGATTTTCTCCAAACAAATAACCAGGAGCTTGAACATTGCTTGATCTGCACAACCCTGCAAATCTTGGATGTAAAAGAGGCCGAATGGCAATCTTCCTCATACAATTTATCTCAAAAATTGAGTTGCAGAATAAAGCCAACATATGCTTCTGAACTTTGGTCATTCCACAACCTTCCACGTCTTCCAAAGGCAGTGATGACAGCCAAAATCAGCTTGAGGATTCTTTGAAATCGTATTTCCTGCGCCCGCATCATTGATGACATTGGCGCCCAAATAGCCGGATTCACCGTAGGTACCTTCAGTGAGGTACAATTAATAGGTGTTTTATACAAATCTGCGGTCTCAACCATAACAGCTTCTTGAAGCGGGTGAGAGACCATATAATTAATATTGGCCGCCAGGTTTTCCTCCATGGCCTCACCGCCTCCTCCAGGTATAGCAAAACTTTGTGCCACATCAGACACACCTGGATCAACATCTTTGTATTGTGGTGGGTACTCCTGACCGCAAACACCACTTTCAGGGTCAGTCTCATACAGCCCTGGCACTCCTGAAACTTGTTCAAAGGAGACTTCCTCCAGCCCAATCCCGGGCACTGGAGTTTCAAATTCCCAATTCAAACTGGCACCATATTCATGATATGGAACCCTCTCAGGGGCTGCCTGGGAATATTCTGGGTTCTTAGACCCTTGGTTGATTATAGTTTGGAGCATTTTCTCCATTTGATCCATTCTGAGCCATAAGGCTTTTCTTTCTGGAGGACCTTCTGAATCGGATTCATCAGAAACCTCAGGCCTTTCAGCTTTTCTTTTACTTTTTTTTAGGCACTGGGTTTTCCTCCAAAGTTTCTGTTTCTGGAGCAACCAAAGGCTGACTAACGGGTATTTTAATGGCCACTTTGGAGTGTGGGAGGAAACCGATGATCTCGGAGATCGCAGGGAGAACGTGCAAACTCCACACCGACAGCATGCATGGTCAGGATTGAGGCTGAGGCTGGAGCTGTGAGGCAGCAGCTCTACCAGCTGCACCACCGTGCCATCCCAGAATTATGCACCATCGCCTTTGATTAACACAACGGACTTTGGTAATCGGTGTTGTCCTAATTAATTTATTGTTTTATTGATTATTATATATGCATTTGTATTTCCCGTGAAGCTGCAGCAATAAAAATTCCATTTGTGGTACATAGGACATGATTCTGTTGGACTTTGTAGCTCGATAGAACTGTGGTCAGGCTGCATTTGGAATATTGCGTGAGTTTTGCAATAGACAATAGACAATAGGTGCAGGAGTAGGCCATTCGGCTCTTCGAGCCATTCAATGTGATCATGGCTGATCATCCACAATCAGTACCCCGTTCCTGCCTTCTCCCCATATCCCCTGACTCCACTATCTTTAAGAGCCCTATCTAACTCTCTCTTGAAAGTATCCAGAGAACCGGCCTCCACCGCCCTCCGAGGCAGAGAATTCCACAGATTCACAACTCTCTGTGTGAAAACGTTTTTCCTCATCTCTGTTCAGTTTAACTTATTGTCATGTGTACTGAGATAGTGAAACATAGCTGATCATCTACAATCAGTATCCCATTCCTGCCTTCTCCCCATATCCCCTGACTCCGCTATCCTGAAGAGCCCTATCTAGCTCTCTCTTGAAAGTATCCAGAGAACCGGCCTCCACCGCCCTCTGAGGCAGAGAATTCCACAGACTCACAACCCTCTGTGTGAAAAGGTGTTTCCTCGTCTCCATTCTAAATGGCTTACCCCTTATTCTTAAACTGTGGCCCCTGGTTCTGGACTCCCCCAACATCGGGAACATGTTTCCTGCCTCTAGCGTGTCCAAACCCTTCATAATCTTATATGTTTCAATACGATCCCCTCTCATCCTAAATTTTCAACAGTCTGCCTGTTTTTTCATCTTTTTTTCAATTTTTAGTTTTAAAAGTCTGTGTAAATTTTCTCGGGTTTGTTTTACGTGGGGGGAGGGGGAGGGGATCGGGGGAAACATGTTTTCAGTCTCTTACATAGAAACATAGTAATTAGGTGCAGGAGTAGGCCATTCGGCCCTTCGAGCCTGCACCGCCATTCAATGTGATCATGGCTGATCATCCAACTCAGTATCCCGTACCTGCCTTCTCTCCATACCGCCTGATCCCTTAGCCACAAGGGCCACATCTAACTCCCTCTTAAATATAGCCAATTAACTGGCCTCAACTACCCTCTGTGGCAGAGAGTTCCAGAGACCCACCACTCTCTGTGTGAAAAATGTTTTTCTCATCTCGGTCCTAAACGACTCCCCCCTTATCCTTAAGCTGTGACCCCTTGTTCTGGACCTCCCCAACATCGGGAACAATCTTCCTGCATTTAGCCTGTCCAACCCCTTAAGAATTTTGTAAGTTTCTATAAGATCCCCCCTCAAACTTCTAAATTCTAGCGAGTACAAGCCGAGTCTATCCAGTCTTTCTTCATATGGAAGTCCTGACATCCCAGGAATCAGTCTGGTGAACCTTCTCTGAACCCCCTCTATGGCAAGAATGTCTTTCCTCAGATTAGGAGACCAAAACTGTACGCAATACTCCAGCTGTGGTCTCACCAAGACTCTGTACAACTGCAGTAGGACCTCCCTGCTCCTATACTCAAATCCTTTTGCTATGAATGGCAACATACATTCAGTTGCCCGATAACAGCTGGGAAGAAACTGTCCCTGAATCTGGATGCGTGCGTTTTCACACTTCTGCACCTCTGGAAAAATGGGAGAGGGGAGAAGAGGGAGTGAGACTGGCCCTTGATTATGTTGCCGGCCTTGCCGAGGCAGCGTGAGGTGTCGATGGAGTCAATGGAAGGGAGGTTGGTGTGTCTGATGGCCTGGGCTGCGTCCACAATTCTTCGCGGGGTCTTGGATGGGGGCTATTCTGGTGGAATGGGAGCAGGGCATGTAGATTGATCAGAATTCCAGGAAGCATTTGATAAGATGGCTTCCAATAGCATTTCAAGATGGCGGCGCGCATGGTCGCAGCGGCTCACGGCTCTCCGTCTCGGCGCTCTTTTTCTGTTGTTCGGGTACGTTTCATTGTTCGTATACGTCTTCACTATCGGTTCTGCAAACATCCGCTGCGCCCGCCAGAACCTCATGGACGCCGGTGACCAGCATCAGACATCTGTTTCGAGTGTCTTTCATCACACGCACAACATCCCAGACAACATCGTGAGACCACCGGGCTCACCGTGGATTGTTGTCGGGTCCAGGAGGCGGCGCAGACGGAGGAGGGAGAGGAAGCAGGACCGAGGCCGCAGGTCCGGTGTTTTGCTAAGGCTAAGAAAACAACCACATAAGCCACCTCTACCGAGCCTGTATCTCTCCAATGCCAGATCCCTGGTTTGTAAAATGGACCACCTGGAATTACAACTCGCTGGAAATCGATATGTTCGTGACTGCTGTGTTTTGATTATCACTGAAACCTGGCTTCACCAGGGGATACCTGATGCTGGTGTCGAGATGAGAAGGACTTTTTTCACACACAGAGTGGTGAGTCTCTGGAACTCTCTGCCACAGAGGGTAGTTGAGGCCAGTTCATTGGCTATATTTAAGAGGGAGTTAGATGTGGCCCTTGTGGCTAAAGGGATCAGAGGGTATGGAGAGAAGGCAGGTACGGGATACTGAGTTGGATGATCAGCCAAGATCATATTGAATGGCGGTGCAGGCTCGAAGGGCCGAATGGCCTACTCCTGCACCTAATTTCTATGTTTCTATGCTAGCATGCAGCTAGCAGGACGCTCTCTGCTCCGCGGGGACAGGACTATGGACTCCGGTAAGAGCAGGGGAGGGGGCCTCTGTATCTACGTGCATGAGAACTGGTGCAACAACGGGACAATCATAGACAAACATTGTTCCCCTGACCTCGAGTACATGTCTGCAAGATGCCGGCCTTTTTTTCTACCGAGAGAACTAACAGTAGTGATTGTCACGACTGTGTATATTCCACCCGACGCCAATGTAAACACGGCGCTCTCTCTCCTGCTGAACACCATCAACGAACAGCAGCGGGCCCACCCCGAAGGTGTTCACATAATTGCAGGGGACTTTAATAAGGCCAACTTGAAGACTGTACTGCCGAAATTTTATCAACATGTCAAGTGTCCTACTAGAGGGGAGAACACGCTGGATCATGTCTATTCCAATATCAAGCACGCGTATAGAGCCATTCCCCTCCCCCAACTCGGCCAGTCAGATCATCTCTCCCTGCTGATCTCCCCAGCCTACACCCCCCTCAGACGCAGTGCCAGGCCCACCATAAAGACTGTTACAACCTGGCCTGAAAATGCACTCTCCAAACTCCAGGACTGCTTCACACAGACCAACTGGGACCTAATCGAACACCAGGATCTGGAAACGTTCACAGGAACGGTACTGGACTATATCAAGTTCTGCATCGGAAACGTGACTGTGGACAAAAACATTCGGGTTTTCCCAAACCAGAAACCCTGGATGTCCAGCCAGGTCCGCACACTCCTCAGAGCCCGCGATGATGTCTTCAGGTCAGGTGACAGAGCTCTGTACAGGGCTGCTCGAGCCGATCTGGAAAGGGGAATTAAAAAAGCCAAGGTGGACCATAAGAGGAGCATAGAGGCCCACCTGTCCAGCAATAACACACGGGAGGTATGGCAAGGCATACAAGGCATCACAAACTACAGAGGCTGTGCCACAACGACAGAAGACCTGAGTGCGCCGCTGGCAGATAAGCTAAATTGCTTCTCTTCCCGCTTTGAAACATCACAACAGCAGCACTCATGTGCTACAGCCCTGCTCCCACCCTTACCTGGCTCCTGCACTACTCCACTCACTGTAAGGGAGCACGATGTCAGACGGGTGCTCCTGGCAGTGAACCCCAAGAAGGCTGCCGGCCCAGATGGAGTACCTGGTAAGGTGCTCAAAGCGTGTGCCCACCAGCTCACCGTCATCTTCACCAGAATCTTCCATCTCTCCCTGGACCAGGCAGTTATCCCATCCTGCCTAAAATCAGCCACAATCGTCCCAGTGCCGAAGAAGTCTCCCATCACCAGCCTAAACGATTACCGTCCCGTGGCCCTCACTCCGGTAATCACGAAGTGCTTCGAGAGATTGGTCCTCCAGCACATCAAGGACTATCTCCCTCCAGACTTCGACCCCCACCAGTTCGCCTATCGCCCAAACAGGTCCACAGAAGACGCCATCACCGTAGCTCTCCACTCTGTGCTGAGCCACCTAGAGCAGGGGCAGAGCTACGTCCGGATGCTCTTTGTGGATTACAGCTCAGCTTTCAATACTATCATCCCGGACATTCTCATCAACAAGCTGGTCAATCTCGGACTCCCCACTCTCAACTGTGCCTGGATAAAGGACTTCCTCACCAACCGGCCCCAGACTGTGGGACTCGGCCCCCACCTCTCCTCCACTCGCATGTTGAGTACCGGCTCCCCACAGCCTAACCCCCGGACTTCCATCTATCCACCTACTGTAATTTGTACTGTAACTTTTGCTTTTGGTATGCTAGCCTTTATAAATCAGAGCATTGAGTATAGAAGCTGGGATGTCATGTTAAAATTGTACAAGGCGTTGGTGAGACCAAATCTGGAGTATGGTGTGCAGTTTTGGTCGCCCAGTTATAGGAAGGATGTCAACAAAATAGAGAGGGTACAGAGGAGATTTACTAGAATGTTGCCTGGGTTTCAACAGCTAAGTTACAGAGATAGGTTAAATAAGTTAGGTCTTTATTCTCTGGAGCGCAGAAGGTTAAGGGGGGACTTGATAGAGGTCTTTAAAATGATGAGAGGGATAGACAGAGTTGATGTGGACAAGCTTTTCCCTTTGAGAATAGGGAAGATTCAAACACGAGGACATGACTTTAGAATTAAGGGACAGAGGTTTAGGGGTAACATGAGGGGGAACTTCTTTACTCAGAGAGTGGTAGCGGTGTGGAATGAGCTTCCAGTGGAAGTGGTGGCGGCAGGTTAGTTGGTATCATTTAAAAATAAATTGGATAGGCATATGGATGAGAAGGGTATGGAGGGTTATGGTATGAGTGCAGGCAGGTGGGACTAGGGGAAAAAAGATGTTCGGCACGGACTTGAAGGGCCGAGATGGCCTGTTTCCGTGCTGTAATTGTTATATGGTTATATGGTTAATTGTAATTCCCAATATGTGCAATAACCCATACTGGATATAGGAATCCTATTTATTCATTCTATTTATCCATTGTCTTTTTATAGATATGTATATAGCGCCGCAGTGCACCTTATCCCCCCCCCCATTTTTTGTTTTTGTTTTGCACTGAGTAGGAGCAGCTTTTAATCTCATTGTACATGTGTATAGTGACAATAAAAGGCATTCTGATTCTGATTTTGATTTCTGATAAGCTTGCAGAGAAGTGTTTACTGCAAGTGTAGGTTAATTGGTTTGGCGTGAATGTAAATTGTCCCTTGCGTGAGTGTGTAGGATAGTGTTAGTGTGCGGGGATCGCTGGTCGGCACGGACTCGGTGGGCCGAAGGGCCTGTTTCCGCGCTGTACCTCTAAACTAAACTGAACTCAAGTACCCAACTGGTGAGGTGATGACGGACATTGGCAATGGTCTTGGCTTCATATTCTCACACTGCGATACTCTGAGACACTTTGTTTTGAGTGCTGCCCAAGCAAATTATACCACACACCAGTACATAGCAATGTTACAAAATTTTGAGATTTTTAAAATCAAGCCTGCAGTTTATCCCATCAGATCAAGCATAAAAAGAAGTTTAATTTGACACCTAATTCACTTTCATATCTTCAGTATTAAGAAAGTTATAACCATTTTCATACTCGGAAATTAGCATCTTGTTCCCCATTGCCTTTCCATTGACTTAACTCAAAAGCTGTGATCTACAACAGTTAAAAGCCCATATCTTTCTTAAAAATTAAGAGAACTCAATGAAATTTTCAGTTATTATAGATTGAAGCATTCTGAAACAAATATGAAACAATCTTACTTGGATGACCTGAAATTAAAGCATATAATTAGTTAGTTATCTAATTGTAGCTAATTACAAAATTCAATGAGTAGATCTAAACATCTATCCATTTCTTAAGAAAAGATAAACTTTTTTTAAATTGCCTAAGTGTCCAAATAACATTCACACAATAATCCACAATATAACATAATTTTAAAATCTCATTTTCATGAATTTATAGGCCAAGTGGAAGGAATTTACTGTTTAATGCCTGTAAATTAATGGCCATTTAAATCAACTAGCGAGTGGGCTTTAGTGGAATGCGGTGGATTGGAACGTTGTGGTTTGCTGTGAAGCCGGGAGGAAAACTACTGTTGGTTCATACATTTTTTTGGACCCCATTTCGCAACATGAAAAAATGATTAAAGCCTCCATAAAAAACAACTTTTAATATAAAAATAAACTGTGTACCTTTTTTTCTCCCCTACGCAAAATCCTTCCCGTTGTCGGCGCTCACGGCTTTTGAAGGCGATTTTTAAATTACTCTAGTTAATAAATAATCTAGCGTAATTTAAAAATACCTTCATGAATGAAATGTCGGAGCGATTTTTCTTCCGCAACGAAATCGCCCGACATGGATCGATTTGCCCAGTCTGTTGAAAAACGGCACTTTAAGCCCACCCCCCTCTGAAAGGCGCCAAAGTCACGCACACGGGGAGCGGCAGAACTGCAGCACTGCTCAAGGTAAGTTTTGTAACATACCTACAGTACAACAGGAAGTGCCAAAGGGAAAATTAGTAAGCGTGGAAATAAGTAAGAAATAAGTGTGCAGAATATAGTTCACAAGTGATAGGAGCAGAATTAGGCCATTCGGCCCATCAAGTCTACTCCACCATTCAATCATGGCTGATCTACCTCCCCCTCCTAACCCCAATTTTCTGCCTTCTCCCCATAACCCCCGACACCCGTACTAATCAAGAATCTATCTATCGCTGCCATAAAATTAATCAGTGAGGGCCTCCACAGCCCACTGTGGCAAAGACTTCAAAGTTAAAGGGTGCAATATTAAATGCACTTTGGCCCACTTGTCCGGCTCATATGTTCATATGTTCTAGGAACAGAATTAGGCCATTCAGCCCATCAAGTCTACACTGCCATGGCTGATCTATTTTCCCTTCTCAACCCCATTCTCATTCCTTCTCACTATAACTCCTGACACCCGTACTAATCAAGAACCTGTGGCTGCACTCCCTCAATAGCAGGAATGACAAAAACTGCACACAATACTCCAGGTGTGGTCTCACTAGGGCCCTGTACAACTGCAGAAGGACCTCTTTGCTCCTATACTCAACTCCTCTTGTTATGAAGGCCAACGTACTAATCAAGAACCTGTGGCTTCTGTCTCCACCTTCAAAATATTCTTGACGGTCTCCACAGCCTTCGGTGGCAATGAATTCCACAGATTCACCACCCTCTGACTAAAGAAATTCCTCCTCATCTCCTTCCGGAAGGAACAATCTTTAATTCTGAGGCTGTGGCCTCTGGTCCGAGACTCTCCCACTAGTGGAAACATCCTCTCCACATCCACTCTATCCAGGCCTTTCACTATTCGGTAACTTTCAATGAGGTTCATGTTCATAAGTGATAGGAGGAGAATTAGGCCATTCGGCCCATCAAGTCTGCTCTGCCATTCAATCATGGCTGATCTCTCTCTCTCCCTCCTAACCCCATTCTCCTGCCTTCTCCCCATTACCCCTGACACCCCATACTAATAAAGAATCTATCTATCTCAGCCTCAAACTCTAATGCTCTGGTCAGGATTGAACCCGGATCTCAGGTGCGCTGAGGCAGCAACTCCACCGCTGCTCCTTTGTGCCATCCCCTTAAACCACATCTGACGCTTCAAGAAGTGGTACGAGAATGCAACTCCCCCCCCTCCCATTACCCCCGTCCCCTCCTCATCGTTCCAAACTCCAGCGAGTACAGGTACAGTGTTACAATTACAGAAAAATTGCACTTAGAAAAAAGTGCTGGAGCCACAACCAGGTAGATTGGAAGATCAGGTGATTTATCCCGACTTTAAAATGTCTTTGAACTTCAACCTTCAAACTCTTAAGACCTATGACCTAAAATCCCTGCCGTACAGGGCAAGTTATTAACCATATAACCATATTGGCTATATTTAAGAGGGTTAGATGTGGCCCTTGTGACTTAGGGGAACAGAGGGTATGGAGAGAAGGCAGGTACGGGATACTGAGTTGGATGATCAGCCATGATCATGTTGAATGGCGGTGCAGGCTCGAAGGGCCGAATGGCCTACTTCTGCACCTAATTTCTATGTTTCTATGTTTCTATACCCATATAACAATTTCAGCACGGAAACAGGCCCTCTCGGCCCTTCCAGTCCGTGCCGACCATTTATTTCCCCCTAGTCCCATCTACCTGCACTCAGACCATACCCCTCCATTCCCTTCCCGTTCATATACCTATCCACTTTACTTTTAAATGTTAAAATCGATCCTGCCTCCACCACTTCTGCTGGAAGATCATTCCACACAGCCACCACTCTCTGAGTAAAGAAGTTCCCCCTCATGTTACCCCTAAACTTCTGTCCCTTAAATTCTCATGTCATGCCCTCTTGTTTGAATCTTCCCTACCCTCAATGGGAAAAGCTTATCCACGTCAACTCTGTCTATCCCTTTCATCATTTTAAAGACCTCAATCAAGTCCCCCCTTAACCTTCTGCGCTCCAAAGAATGAAGACCCAACTTGTTCAACCATTCTCTGTAACTTAGTTGCTGGAACCCAGGCAACATTCTGGTAAATCTCCTCTGTACTCTCTCTTATTGGGCCAAGGGAGTCAAGAATCAGGCAAACAAGAGAATTCAAAGCAGAAGTAACAGCAGTTTCTGCTTTAAGACTATTTTTAGTTTGGTTTATTTTAGATACAGCACGGAATGGCTCGACTGTAATCATGTATTGTCTTTCTGCTGACTGGTTAGCGCGCAACAAAAGCTTTTCACTGTACCTCGGTACGTGGGACAATAAACTAAACCGAACTGAAACAGGCCCTTCGGCCCACCAAGTCTGCACTGACCTCTGGAATGATGAGAGGGGATCTTCAAGTTCACGTTCAAGTGAGTTTATTGTCATGTGTCCCTGATAGGACAATGAAATTCTTGCTTTGCTTCAGCACAACAGAACATAGTAGGCATTGACTACAGAACAGATCAGTGTGTCCATATACCATTATATACGTAAATACACACATGAATAAATAAACTGATAAAATGCAAATAACAGATAATGATCATAGTTTTGTCTGAGCCGAGTTTAATAGCCTGATGGCTGTGGGGAAGTAGCTATTCCTGAACCTGGTCGTTGCAGTCTTCAGGCTCCTGTACCTTCTACCTGAAGGTAGCGGGGAGATGAGTGTGTGGCCAGGGTGGTGTGGGTCCTTGATGATGCTGCCAGCCTTTTTGAGGCAGCGACTGCGATAAATCCCCTCAATGGAAGGAAGGTCAGATTCGATGATGGACTGGGCAGTGTTTACCACTTTTTGTAGTCTTTTCCTCTCCAGGGCGCTCAAGTTGCCGAACCAAGCCACGATGCAACCGGTCAGCATGCTCTCTACAGTGCACCTGTAGAAGTTAGAGAGAGTCCTCCTTGACAAACAGACTCTCCGTAATCTTCTCAGGAAGTAGAGGCGCTGATGTGCTTTCTTGATAATTGCATCTGTGTTCTCGGACCAGGAAAGATCTTCACAGATGTGCACGCCCAGGAATTTGAAGCTCTTGACCCATTCAACCATCGACCCGTTGATATAAACGGGACTGTGGGTCCCCATCCAACTCCACCCAGGAGCTCATCACTACGAGGGCATCCTTATGCCACCTTCCACAACTGGCACAGCCAGCCTAGGGGCTCATGGACAGGAGGCAGAGTCCAGCAGTTCCAGGAAGGGAGGCAGGAGGCCAGGGCTTCAGCACCCAGGCTTTTTACAAAATTACTAAAACCAGTTCTGGGACTGCTACGAGCTCAGAACCACATTGTGATGGCTTATTTAGATGATATTCTAATAATTGGCAACACAAAGGAATCAGCAATAGCATCTGTTTCAGCTACCAAACTCGTGTTTGAGAGGTTGGGATTTGTAATCCATCCAGTTAAGTCCAAATTGACTCCAATCAAGGTAATAATAATAATAATAATAATATCTTTTATTGTCATTACACATAATTGTAGCAACGAGATTTGGTTTGCAACTTCGAGATTTCGGTTAGCAACCCTCAAGAACAAGGTTTGTAAAAACGAACATTTGACCAGTAACATCAACACAGACTAAAGTGCGAGGCCGGGGGAGACTGTCCATGGGGGGGGGGTTACTCAGCAGGGCCGGTTCAGAGCCGCTACAGCTCTGGGAATGAAGCTGTTCCTGAGTCTGGTAGTGCGGGCGTAGAAGGCCTAGTAACGTCTGCCGGAAGGGAGTAGTTCTAACAGTCCATTACAAGGGGGAGAGGAGTCTTTATGGATGCTGACGGCCTTCCTGAGGCACCGTGCATGGTAGATGCCCTCCAAGGCTGGTAGCGGTGTCCCAATAATCTGTTGCGCTCTGTGGACAACGCGCTGAAGAGCTCTCCTCTCCGCCTCCGTGCAGCTGAGATACCACACAGAGATGCCATACGTTAGTATGCTCTCTGTGGTGCAGTGGTAGAAGGTCGTCAGCAGCTGTTGGGGCAGACCAGTCCGTTTCAATGTTCTCAGGAAGAACAGTCGTTGCTGTGCCTTTTTGACCAGCGCAGCGGTGTTGGTGGACCATGTGAGGTCCTCTGAGATGTGAGAAACTTGAAGCTGGACACTCTCTCCACACTGTCTCCGTAGATGGAGATTGGGGCGTATTCCCCATTCTGTGACCTCCTGAAGTCGATAATCATCTCCTTGGTCTTGGAGGTGTTTAGCGACAAGTTGTTCCGTGAGCACCAGTCCGCCAGGTTCTGCACCTCCGCTCTATAGTTTGTTTCATCACCGTTGGTGATCAGCCCGATCACCGTTGTGTCGTCTGCAAACTTGACAATGGTGTTGTTGTCGAATGCAGGGACACAGTCGTGGGTGAAGAGGGAGTAGAGCATGGGGCTCAGTACACAGCCCTGTGGTGTGCTGGTGCTCAGGGTGATAGTGGAGGACAGGTGCGGCCCCAGTCTCACTGCCTGCGGTCGCTCCTTCAGAAAATTCAGGATCCAATCGCATATCAGTGAGCTGAGGCCTAGCTGGTGGAGTTTGGTGGTGAGCTTGGTGGGGATGACCGTATTGAAGGCAGAGCTATAGTCAATGAAGAGCATCCTCACGTAGGTGCCCTGTCTTTCCAGGTGGGTCAGGACAGTGTGAAGTGCCACAGAGATGGCATCCTCTGTGGATTAATTTGCCCTGTATGCAAATTGATGAGTGTCCAATGATGCAGGGATGCTGGATTTGATGTGGGAGAGGACCAGCCTTTCAAAGCACTTCATTGGTATTGGAGTTAGGGCAACCGGGCGGTAGTCATTCAGGTTGGTGACTTTAGACTTTTTCGGCACTATGGTAGCTGTCTTCAGGCACTTGGGGACCGTTTCCAGAGATGGAGACAGGTTGAAGATCCTCGTAAATACCTCCGCCAGCTGTACAGCACAGTCCTTTAGTACCCTACCCTGGACTCTATCCGGGCCTGCAGCCTTGCGTGGATTGATCCTACGCAGAGTGCACTGTACCTCCTGGGTGCTCAGTGTTAAGGCCCGTCCCTCCGCCCTAGCCAGGGTAGTTCCTCTCCTGGTGGTGTTGCCAGTTTCAAAGCGGGCAAAGAAGGTGTTTAATTCATTGGCCAGTGTGATATCACTGTTGCGGGCAGGGCTGCTCTTGTAGTCAGTCCCTGCCATCCTGCCACATGCTTCTGGTGCCCGCGGTGTTGAAGTGGTCTTTAATTTGATTTGATTTGATTTCATTATTTGTCATTCGAATCTCAGAGAGGCTCGAACGAAACTCTGTTTCTACATGCCATACACAAATCATAAAAAAAAAAATACACAACAATTCAATTCACACAAACATCCATCACAGTGAATCTCCTCCTCACTGTGATCGAAGGCAAAGTCTTCTCTCTCCCCTGCACCATTTCTCTCCCGATGTCGAAGCCCCAGGCGGGCGGTGTTAAGTCCCACGGCCTTTGAGGTAGCGCCGGGCGATGTACGGCCCCGCTCTAGGCCCAAAGGTCACAGTTGGAGCCCCCGGCGGGCGCTGGAATGTCCCGCGGCCATTAAAGCCGCGCCGGGCGATGTATGGCCCCGCTCCAGGTCGCTCCAACCCCGCGACGCGGGCTGGAGAAGCTGTGTTGCGGGAGCTCCGGAGCTTCCACCCTTTGCTTGTAGACGTCTTTGGCCTTTTTTATGCCTTTGTTCAGGTTTGACCTGGCAGCACTGTAGGCAGAAGTGTCCCTGGATCTAAAGGCGATGTTGCGTGCCCTCAGCAGATTCTGAACCTCCTTGTTCATCCACGGTTTGCGGTTTGGGAACATCTTTATTTGCTTGTCCACTGCGACAGTCTCCACGCAGCACTCCGGAAGTGGCGGCGCTGAGTGTAGAGTGTAGAGTGTAGAGTGTAGTGTAGTCCGTCTGTTTTTTATTTTAATTTTGTCTTTTTGTGCCTGTTTTTAGGAATTATTTTGGTTTATTAGGCTGTGTATGTGTGTTGGGGGGGGGGGGGGGGGGGAGGGTGGGAGAAACGGGGTTTTAGTCTCTCCCTTCAGGGGGGTGCGACTTTTCTTGTCGTGTCCCCCGTCACCGTCTCCGTCTGTGCTGAGGCCCTAATGGCGGAGCTGGCGGCCTTACAGCTTCCAGCGGCGGCGGCACGGCTTCGGAGCTCCAGCGGCGACCTGGCTTTCGGGGCTGCGGTGCTCCAGCGGCGGCCTGTGTTTCGGGGCTGCGGTGCTCCAGCGGCGGCCTGGCTTTCGGGGATGCGGTGCTCCAGCGGCGACCTGGCTTTCGGGGCTGCGGTGCTCCAGCGTTCCGGCGGCGGGCCCTGTGGCGGTGTTCCGGCGTTCCGGCGACGGTTTCGGAGGCTCGGCCGCGGGCCTGGTGGACGGCAACATCGGAGGCCTGGATCTCCTCAGCGCAGAGGGAGAACAAGGAGGGAAGAAGACAGAGACTCTAAGACTTTTGCCTTCCACCACAGTGAGGAGGTGTTTGGTGAACTCACTGTGGTGGATGTTAAATTTGTGTTTATTGTGTGGTTTTGTTATTTTTTATATATGTATGACTGCAGGCACGAAATTTCGTTCAGACCGAAAGGTCTGAATGACAATAAAGGTAATCTAATCTAATCTACTCAGTTGATGTAGGAGAACACAGTGGATGTGTACTCCTCCAAGTCTACCTTTGTACCACTGGTAGCCTGTTGTGCAAACAGGTCCCAGTTGGTGCGATCAAAGCAGTCCTGGAGTTGTCGGGCCATATTTTGGCCGTCTTTATTGCAGGTTTGGTCTTGCAGATGAGGGGTTTGTATGCAGGCAGTAGAAACAGTGAGAGATGATCGGATTGTCCCAGGGATGGGCAGGGGAGGTCTCTGTATGCGTCCTTGATGTTGGTGTACACTTTATCCAGCGTGTTTGAGCCCCTGGTAGGGCACTGCACATGCTGGTGGAAGTTGCGGAGTGCAGCTCGTAGGTCGACCTGGTTAAAGTCCCCTGCAACAAACAAGGCACCGTCGGGGTGAGCATCCTGCTGCTTGGTGATGGCCGAGTGCAGCTGTGCTAGCGCTAGGTTAGCATTAGCCTGCAGTGGGATGTGTATGGCCATGATGATAAACTCCCGGGGCAGGTAAAACGTCCTACATTTAAGCAGTAGGTATTCCAGGTCTGGGGAACAGTAGCTCTCAACTGCAGTGTGGTTGGTGCACCAGTCCTTGTTGATATAGATACAGAGCCCTCCGCCCTTGCTCTTACCGGAGATTACCTAGGGTTTTTGATTGATAATTGATTACGTTCAACTCCAATCCAATGTCAGTGACTCTGCCAGCTGGCAAGCAATCAGACTTGAAGGAAGCCTGCAATAAGCTAATTGCTAATCGGAGGCCAACAATCAGACAAGTAGCAAGCATAATTGGCAAGCTTGTTGCAGCTTTTCCAGGTGACCTTTGCATTACCAAAATTGACAAAGAGCAAAGGAGCGAGCCTTCAAAGCTCATGCAGGCAAATTCGGGGAACATGTGCATTTACCACCACACGCTATTGTGGAGTTACGCTGATGGGCCACCAATGTACATCACTGTTCTAAGAAAATTCAAATTGACACACCATCGGTGATAATACAAAGCGATGCGCATGGCCTGGGCTGGGGTGCAACAGATACCAACACCAGCTGCGGGGGCAGATGGAATTGAAGGCAATATCTCCAAGTTTGCGGATGACACTAAGCTGGGGGGCAGTGTTAGCTGTGAGGAGGATGCTAGGAGACTGCAAGGTGACTTGGGTAGGCTGGGTGAGTGGGCAAATGTTTGTCAGAAGCAGTATAATGTGGATAAATGTGAGGTTATCCAATTTGGTGGCAAAAATAGGAAAGCAGACTATTATCTAAATGGTGGCTGATTAGGAAAAGGGGAGATGCAGCGTGACCTGGGTGTTATGGTACATCAGTCATTGAAAGTAGGCATGCAGGTGCAGCAGGCAGTGAAGAAAGCGAATGGTATGTTAGCTTTCATAGCAAAAGGATTTGCGTATAGGAGCAGGGAGGTTCTACTTCAGTTGTATAGGGTCTTGGTGAGACCACACCTGGAGTATTGCGTGCAGTTCTGGTCTCCAAATCTGAGGAAGGACATTATTGCCATAGATGGAGTGCAGAGAAGGTTCACCAGACTGATTCCTGGGATGTCAGGACTGTCTTATGAACAAAGACTGCATAGACTCGGTTTATACTCTCTAGAATTTAGGAGATTGAGAGGGGATCTTATAGAAACTTACAAAATTCTTAAGGGGTTGGACAGGCTAGATGCAGGAAGATTGTTCCCGATGTTGGGGAGGTCCAGGACAAGGGGTCACAGCTTAAGGATAAGGGGGAAATCCTTTAGGACCGAGATGAGAAGGACTTTTTCACACAGAGAGTGGTGGGTCTCTGGAACTCTCTGCCACAGAGGGTAGTTGAGGCCAGTTCATTGGCTATATTTAAGAGGGAGTTAGATGTGGCCCTTGTGGCTAAGGGGATCAGGGGGTATGGAGAGAAGGCAGGTACGGGATACTGAGTTGGATGATCAGCCATGATCATATTGAATGGCGGTGCAGGCTCGAAGGGCCGAATGGCCTACTCCTGCACCTAATTTCTATGTTTCTATGAATGTACAGGAGTCCTCAATCCTACAACAACATGGCATTAACCACTTGTTGGGAGCACTCTATGGCTTAAAGGCTTATTGCAGCAATATGCATCATGTGCATGTACAACTTCAGATTGACAACCCCACGGCAGTGGCGTATGTCAATCACATGGGTGGAATAAAATCTTGCAATTGAGTTAACGGCTTGCTGAAGGAAATTTAGTCGCGTGATCCCTGACCACCTGGAAATGGCAGACAAAGGAATCCAAGCCCGCAATCGGCGGCGACCTGCAGGACGCGATTACTCAACTCAAAAAGGATAAACTGAATACCACCGAGACGATAGAAAAGACCGTCTGTCTGGCTTGACTTCTGATGGCACTCAATAGCTTGCATGTCAAGAGGAGCGTGGAGAAGACTGCAGGAGTCCTAATAACCAAATGCCTGTGAGTAGAACAAAGATACCAAGGACCTGTGTTAAAGAAGGAACTGCAGATGCTGGAGAATCGAGGGTTACACAAAAAGCTGGAGAAACTCAGCGGGTGCAGCAGCATCTAAGGAGCGAAGGAGATAGGCGACCTTTCGGGTCGAGACCCTTCTTCAGACTAGTAGAAGGGTCTCGACCCGAAAGGTCGCCTATCTGCTTCGCTCCTTAGATGCTGCTGCACCCGCTGAGTTTCTCCAGCTTTTTGTGTAACCTACCAAGGACCTGTGTTCATTTAAGTTGAATGTAACGTGCCATTTTATTAGGCCCCTTGGATTGCAGAGTAACTTGTTTTTTGATATGCAAATAAACATTTGAAATCTAAAAAAAAAATGTTTTTAATTGAAAAATGGGTGGAATAAAATCTGAGTCATGAGATAAATTGGCAAACCTCCTTTAGCATTGGTGTATTGCAAGGAACATTTGGGTCTCGGCTATCTTCCTGCCAGGTAGATATAATATGCTGGCGGACACTAGGTAATGGAAATTTAATGATAACACAGAATGGGTGTTGAATCATGAAGTGTTTACCGACATTGTTGGTCGATATGGCACGCCGGACATTGGCTTGTTTGCCTCCAGGTTAAATCACCAGTTACCCAAACATGTCTCATGGGAGCCAGACCCAGGGACAGTAGCAGTGGATGCTTTCACACTGCATTGAGGAGGAATGTTCTTGTATATTTTCCATCTGTTCTCCCTCATCAGCCGATGTTTGGTCAAAATAAAACAGGACAATGCTACCGGCATTCTGGTAGTGCCAGATTGGCCTACACAGTCTTGGTTCCCACTTGTCCTGGGAATCATGACACAGCCCAACAGCAGGGAGCTGCTGGTACACCCGGTAACGGGGGGCCATCATCCGCTACATGACCGAATCAATTTGTTGGTTTGCAGATTCTAAGGAGACCTTCCCTGGGACTCAGACTGGCTGATCGAACGGTGGATGTAATAACAGCGGCCTGGAGGGACAGCACACAAAAGCAGTGTGTCTCCCACATCAAGAAGTGGGAGACGTATTGCAGGGCATCTAGCATCACATATGACACGGTGGGCATCACGGACATATTAGAATTCTATTTACCTTATATCATGACCAGAAATTAGGCTACTGTGCCATCACCAGTGCCAGCAGCGCACTGTCCTCATACATAGTAGCAATGTTACAAAATGTTGAGATTTTAAAAATCAAGTCTGCAATTTATCCCATCAGATAAAGCATAAAACGAAGTTTAATTGGACACCTAATTCACTTTCATATCTTCAGTATTAAGAAAGTTATGACCATTTTCATACTCGGAAATTAGCATCTTGTGTCGTATCCGAGATGCTTATCTAAGATGTATCTATGTGCTTATATGTAGAAAAGATGTAGACACACAAATACTGGAGTAACTCAGCGGGACAGGCAGCATCTCTGGGGAAAAGCAATGGGTGACGTTTCGGGTCGAGACCCTTCTTCAGACTGAGAGTCAGGGGAGAATGAATCAATTATCCTTTGTACATTTTCATACCTTGTTTCCCTCTCCCCGGACTCTCGCTCTGAAGAAGGGTCTCGACCCGAAACGTCACCCGTTCCTTCTCTCCAGAGACGCTGCCTGTCCCGCTGAGTTACTCCAGCATTTTGTGTCTATCTCAGGCGTAAACAGGCACCCGCAGTTCCTTCCTACACGCAAGCGGGCATCACGGTGGCGCAGCGGTGGAGTTGCTGCCTCACAGCGCCGGAGATCCGGGTTCGATCCCGACTACGGGTGCTGTCTGTACGATGTCTGTACGTTCTCCCCGTGATCTGCGTGGGTTTTCTGCGAGATCTTCGGTTTCCTCCCACACTCCAAAGACGTGCAGGTTTGTTGGTTAATTGGCTTGGTGTAATTGTAAATTGTCTGCAGTGTGTGTTGGATAGTGTTAGTATGCGGGGATCGCTGGTCGGCACGGATTCGGTGGGCCAAAGGCCCTGTTTACGTGCCCTATCGCTAAAGTAAACTAAACTACACGTGGGTAGGAAAGAACTGCAGATGCTGGTTTAAACCGAAGATAGACACAAAAGGCTGGAGTAATTCAGCATATCTCTGGAGAGAAGGGAACATTTTGCATCAAGATCCTTCTTCAGACGCTTAATTTAGTGATCTGGTTATCCAGTTCCCTTGACTACTGACAATAGACAATAGAGTAGTCCATTTGGCCCTTCGAGCCAGCACCGCCATTCAATGCGATCATGGCTGATCATCCCCAATCAGTACCCCGTTCCTGCCTTCTCCCCATATCCCCTGACTCCGCTATCTTTAAGAGCCCTATCTAGCTCCCTCTTGAAAGTATCCAGAGAACCAGCCTCCACTGCCCTCTGAGGCAGAGAATTCCACAGACTCACAACTCTCTGTGAGAAAAAGTGTTTCCTCGTCTCTGTTCTAAATGGCTTACCCCTTATTCTTAAACTGTGTGGCCCCTGGTTCTGGACTCCCCCAACATCGTGAACATGTTTCCTGCCTCTAGCGTGTCCAAACCCTTAATAATCTTATATGTTTCAATAAGATCCACTCTCATCCTTCTAAACTCCAGAGTGTACAAGCACAGCCGCTCCATTCTCTCAGCATATGACAGTCCCGCCATCCCGAGAATTAACCTTGTAAACCTACGCTGCACTCCCTCAATAGCAAGAATGCCTTACCCCTTATTCTTAAACTGTGGCCCCTGGTTCTGGTCTCCCCCCAACATCGGGAACATGTTTCCTGCCTCTAGCATGTCCAAACCCTTAATAATCTTGTATGTTTCAATAAGATCCACTCTCATCCATCTAAACTCCAGAGTGTACAAGCCCAGCCGCTCCATTCTCTCAGCATATGACAGTCCCGCCATCCCTAGAATTAACCCGGTGAACCCACGCTGCACTCCCCAAGAGACAAGTTTAAACGTTGCTTTGGAAGTTAAGGAATTGAAACTGGATTTAGGGACTTGTAATAAACAACTTGTATCAGTTCCGTTGATCAAGAAGCAACCGAGAAAAACAGCCGGAAAAAGACTGGTTTCACTTCTGCTCAAACCCAACAGCAGTACCGCTAGGGTCGCCAACTTCCTCATTCCCAAAGAAAGGACAAAAGGTCAAAATAAGCAACAATTTCCCAACTTGCAATCCGTTGACCGACTGGGCTGTGTCTGGGTGAATGATGAGTTGGCCCCCGGGTGCTGGACTGCACACAAAGCCCAGCCGGCGGGCCAGCTGAGGAGTTTTGGCACCGGGAGCCGCGCGCAAAGTCCGGCGCCCCGGCCAACTCGTGAACCGACGATCGGCCGTGAGAAGGAGGGGTGGTGGTGGTGTCGGTGGTCAGCGAAGGTCCGAAGTGTCGGACAGCTGGCCGGGCTGCCGACCGACCGACCGACGGGGCCACGGGCGAGGAGGCGCTGCTGCTGCTGCTGCTGCACTCCACGGGCTGCACTACGTCGGGGCGGGTGAGGCGGGGCCGGATGTCCCGACAGTCCCCTCGACCCGAGTAGTAGCGGTCAACTACAGGACAAGGGCGGTCCCATACGGGACAAACCAATTTAGCCCAAAATACGGGATGTCCTGGCTAATACGGGACAGTTGGAAACCCTAAGTACTGGCAACCCCCAAACTTTCTGTATTATTGTTAATACCCCACTCCTGTCTCTTAAATATTACACACTCTGTATCTTCCCCTTTGCTCTGCTTTTTGTACTTAAATTTGACTTGAGTGTCTGAAGAAGGGTCCCGACCCGGAGCGTCACCTATTCCTTTGATCGGGCTTTGCGGACTTTACCTTGAACTAAAGGTCACTCGCGTCAAAGACCCTATAGCGAGCACGATAGACGACTCGATGAAATAGACATAGTACGGTCATGGGCAGATTCATGGGTCATTTTCGGCCCCATTTCCGTAACCGGCTTCTGTCTCAGCACCAAAGATCCCGTCATAGCGGAGCAAAGATACTAGTGCGGAGACGGAAGCCGGTTATGGGAACATCCTCGTAAAAATAAAAGTTCTTTGGAAAAAATCTTCTCCTCATTTTCAGAATTATAATTTATTAACACAAACTGTTCCCCCGCAACGTTGATTACGCTGCGGGTCGGGTCGGGTCCGGTTACGGAAATGGATGAAAAAAAGGCCCACGTTCCATTCTGTTGCATACTACACGTCAGCCCATTACAAATAGAACAGTGGTCTATCTTGCTCCACTATAGGAGGGAGAACAGAGAAGGTTCACCAGACTGATTCCTGGGATGGCAGGACTTCCATATGAAGAAATACTGGATAGACTCGGCTTGTACTCGCTGGAATTTAGGAGATTGAGGGGGGATCTTATAGAGGCTTACAACATTCTTAAGGGGTTGGACAGGCTAGATGCATGAAGATTGTTCCCGATGTTGGGGAAGTCCAGGACAAGGGGTCACAGTCTAAGGATAAGGGGGAAGTCTTTTAGGACCGAGATGCGAAGGACTTTTTTCACACAAAGAGTGGTGGGTCTCTGGAACTCTCTGCCACAGAGGGTAGTTGAGACCAGTTCATTGGCTATATTTAAACATAGAAACATAGAAATTAGGTGCAGGAGTAGGCCACTCGGCCCTTCAAGCCTGCACCACCATTCAATATGATCATGGCTGATCATCCAACTCAGTGTCCTGTACCTGCCTTCTCTCCATACCCTCTGATCCCCTTAGCCACAAGGGCCACATCTAACTCCCTCTTAAATATAGCCAATGAACTGGCCTCAACTACCCTCTGTGGCAGAGAGTTCCAGAGACCCACACTCTCTGTGTGAAAAGAGGGAGTTAGATGTGGCCCTTGTGGCTAAGGGGATCAGAGGGTATGGAGAGAAGGCAGGTACAGGATACTGAGTTGGATGATCAGCCATGATCATATTGAATGACGGTGCAGGCTCGAAGGGCCGAATGGCCTGCGCCTGCACCTATTTTCTATCTTTCTATGATCTTTGATTCACGTCATTCCCTCTTCTCCCCTCTCCCATCGAGCAAGAGGTACAGAAGTGTGAAAACGCACACCTCCAGATTCAGGGACTGTTATCAGGCAACCGAACCATCCCACCACAACCAGAGAGCAGTGCTGAACTACTATCTACCTCTTTGGTGACCCTCGGACTATCCTTGTTTAGGAAATAACTGCAGATGCTGGAAAAAACAGCTCTCCCACTAGCCCACGTGTCTCGGCCTCTTCCTTTCTTTTTACCGCCCACCCTCGACATCGGTTTGAAGAAGGGTCTCGACCCCAAACGTCGCCTGTTCCTTCTCTCCATAGATGCTGCCTCACCCTCTATGAGTTTCCCCAGCATTTTTGTCTACCTCAGACAATCTTTGATCAGACTTTCTCGACCCGAAGCGTCGCCTATCTCCTTCGCTCCTTAGATGCTGCTGCACCCGCTGAGTTTCTCCAGCTTTTGATCAGACTTTGCTGGCTTTAGACAGTAGACAATAGACAACAGACAACAGGTGCAGGAGTAGGCCATTTGGCCCTTCAATCCAGCACCGCCATTCAATGTGATCATGGCTGATCATCCCCAATCTGTACCCCGTTCCTGCCTTCTCCCCATCTCCCCTGACTCCACTATCTTTAAGAGCTCTATCTAGCTCGCTCTTGAAAGCATCCAGAGAACCGGCCTCCACCGCCCTCTGAGGCAGAGAATTCCACAGACTCACCACTCTGTGAGAAAAAGTGTTTCCTCCGTTTCTGTTCTAAACGGCCGACCCCTTATTCCCTTATCCTGTATCTATACACTGTAAATGGCTCGATTGTTGTCTTTCTGATGACTGTACAGCACAGCAAACAAAAGATTGATTGCGTGTGTGTATAACATGGTCTGATCTAACGATGACAAACGTCCCGTAATAAAGCAACAGATCAGGCAGCACCTCTGGAGCCTGAGGAAGGGTCCCAACCCTAAACGTCACCCGTCCAACTTCTTCACAGATGCAGCCTGACCCGATGTGTTACTCCAGCACTTTGTCTTTCTTTGGTAAAAATCAGCATCTGCAGTTCCTTGTTTCTTCGTCTAGTCTGTTATATTTGGATAGCACGCAAAAGAAATGTTATTTCGGTACAAGTAAAATTACAATAGACAATAGACAATAGGTGCAGGAGGAGGCCATTCGGCCCTTCCAGCCAGCACCGCCATTCAATGTGATCATGGCTGATCATCCCCAATCAGTACCCCGTTCCCGCCTTCTCCCCATATCCCCTGACTCCGCTATCTTTACGAGCCCTATCTAGCTCTCTCTTGAAAGCTTCCAGAGAACCTTTTCACACAGAGAGTGGTGGGTCTCTGGCACTCTCTGCCACAGAGGGTAGTTGAGGCCAGTTCATTGGCTATATTTAAGAGGGAGTTAGATGTGGCCCTTGTGGCTTAGGGGATCAGAGGGTATGGAGAGAAGGCAGGTACGGGATACTGATTGGGGACGATCAGCCATGATCACATTGAATGGCGGTGCAGGCTCGAAGGGCCGAATGGCCGACTCCTGCACCTATTTTCTTGTTTCTATGTTTACTGGTCTCTTTTACGTTCCCCTTAGTTCTTTGGAGGATGTTGCCAGGACTCGAGGGCCTGAGCTACAGGGGCAAGTTGAGCAGTCTAGTGATGTGCCGGGAACATAGAAACACAGAAAATAGTTGCTGGAGTAGGCCATTCGGCCCTTCGAGCCAGCACCGCCATTCAATGTGATCATGGCTGATCATCCACAATCAGTACCCCGTTCCTGCCTTCTCCCCATATCCCCTGACTCCGCTATTTTTAAGAGCCCTATCTAGCTCTCTCTTGAAAGCATCCAGAGAACCGGCCTCCACCGCCCTCTGAGGCAGAGAATTCCACAGACTCACAACTCTCTGTGAGAAAAAGTGTTTCCTCGTCTCCATTCTAAATGGCTTAACCCTTATTCTTAAACTGTGGCCCCTGGTTCTGGACTCCCCCAACATCAGGAACACGTTTCCTGCCTCTAGCGTGTCCAAACCCTCAACAATCTTATATGTTTCAATGAGATCCCCTCTCATCCTTCCAAACTCCAGAGTGTACAAGCCCAGCCGCTCCATTCTCTCAGCATATGACAGTCCCGCCATCCCGGGAATTAACCTGGTGAACCTACGCTGCACTCCCTCAATAGCAAGAATGTCCTTCCTCAAATTAGGGGACCAAAACTGCATACAATACTCCAGGTGTGGTCTCACTAGGGCCTTATACAACTGCAGAAGGACAAAGTGCTCTATCAACCTGGTCCCCGTACACCACCTTCCCGCCAAAATAAAGGTGGACATGACAGGACATCCGCCGTGATGGCAATTAAAAATATTGCAGATGCTGGAAATCTGAAACAAACAGAAACACTCCAGTGGTCAGGCAGCATCCGTGGAGAGAGCACATGCGGTTTGGTGAGTGTTTGCAGAATTTTATTCATCGCTTTCAATCTGCCACCCTTACCTGATTTGGACTGTATGTTTGAGAAAGAACTGCATATGCTGGAAAAACCGAAGGGAGGCAGAAATGCTGGAGAAACTCAGCGGGTGAGGCAGCATCTATGGAGCGAAGGAATAGGTGACGTTTCGGGTCGAGACCCTTCTTCAGAATTGGACTGCATGTGACTTTAAACAGCATTGCTTTGATTATTTTGGAGATACAGCATGCAAACAGGCCCTTCGGCCCATCGGCCAGCGATCCCCGCACACACTGACAGCATCCTACACACACACACACACACACACACACAGAAACATAGAAAATAGATGCAGGAGGAGTCCATTCGGCCCTTCGAGTCAGCACCATTCATTGTGATCATGGCTGATCAATAACCCGTGCCTGCCTTCTCCCCATATCCCTCGACTCCACTAGCCCCTAGAGCTCAATCCAACTCTCTCTTAAATCCATCCAGTGATTTGGCCTCCACTGCCCTCTGTGGCAGGGAATTCCACAAATTCACAACTCTCTGGGTGAAAAAGTATTTTCTCACCTTAGTCTTAAATGACCTCTCCTTTATTCTAAGACTGTGGCCGCTGGTTCTGGACTCGCCCAACATTGGGAGCATTTTTCCTGCATCTAGCTTGTCCAGTCCTTTTATAATTTTATATGTTTCTATAAGAACCCCCCCCCTCATCCTTCTAAACTCCAGTCAAATACAAGCCTAGTCTTTTCAATAAATCCCACATGCTGGAGATTTATACCAAGGCGATTCATAACCTACAAACACGTGTGTCTTTGGAGTGTGGGAGGACATCGAAGATCTCGGAGAAAACCCATGCAGATCACGGGGAGAACGTACAAACTGCGTACAGACAAGCACCCGTGGTCGGGATCGAGCCGGGGTCTCTGGCGCTGTGAGGCAGCAACTCTACCCCTGAGCCCCCGTGTACGCCCACAAATTGTTTACAGCTTTTTATGCATCTCGTTCGATCCATGCTTTGGACTTTGTGACGCCAGAAATTAAATAGCGTTGATTTTCAATCAAGATGGAAAAATGATGCAAAGTCCAACATTAATCTGCCCGCTCGTGATCCGTGTTGCTCCAGATCCATGTGCCCGTCTATAAGCCTCTAAAACACCACTATCGTATCAGCCTCCACCACCGCCCCTGGCAGCGTGTTCCAGGCACCCACTATCCTCTGTGTAAAAAAATATTCCCCCGCACAACTCCTTGAAACTCTGCCCAAGGACCAGTCTCACCCCCCGGGCACTCCCTCTTCTCCCCTCTCCCATCGGGCAAGGGGTACACAAGTGTAAAAACGCACGCCTCCAGATTCAGGGACAGTTTCTTCCCAGCTGTTGTCAGGTAACTGGAGGTGTGAAATATTGATGCATTGTGGAAACAGGCCCTTCGGCCCAACTTCCCAATCCGGCCAACATGTCCCAGCTACCTTCGTCCCACCTGCCCGCGCTTGGTCCATATCCCTCTAACCCTGTCCAATCCATGTACCTGTCTAACTGTTTCTTAAACGTTGGGATAGTCCCAGCCTCAACTACCTCCTCTGGCAGCTTGTTCCATACACCCACCACCCACTGTGTGATAGAAAAATAGAAACATAGAAATTAGGTGCAGGAGTAGGCCATTCGGCCCTTCGAGCCTGCACCGCCGTTCAATATGATCATGGCTGATCATCCAACTCAGTATCCCATACCTGCCTTCTCTCCATACCCTCTGATCCCCTTAGCCACAAGGGCCACATCTAACTCCCTCTTAAATATAGCCAATGAACTGGCCTCAACTACCCTCTGTGGCAGAGAGTTCCAGAGACCCACCACTCTCTGTGTGAAAAAAGTCCTTCTCATCTCGGTCCTAAAGGATTTCCCCCATATCCTTAAGCTGTGACCCCTTGACCTGGACCTCCCCAACATCGGGAACAATCTTCCTGCATCTAGCCTGTCCAACCCCTTAAGAATTTTGTAAATTTCTATAAGATCGCCTCTCAATCTCCTAAATTCTATAGAGTATAAACCGAGTCTATGCAGTCTTTGTTCATAAGACAGTCCTGACATCCCAGGAATCAGTCTGGTGAACCTTCTCTGCACTCCCTCTATGGCAATAATTAGGCTGCACCTGCATGCCTAAAGAGTTTTGAAAGATTATCACTAATGCATCCACTATTTCCGGAGCTACTTCCTTAAGTACTCTGGGATGCAGCCTATCTGGCCCTGGGGATTTATCGGCCTTTAATCCATTCAATTTACCCAACACCACTTCCCGACTAACCTGGATTTCACTCAAGTCCTCCTTTGTCCTGCGGTCCCCTGCTATTTCCGGCAGATTATTTATGTCTTCCTTAGTGAAGACGGAACCAAAGTAGTTATTCAATTGGTCCGCCATATCCTTGTTCCCCATGATCAATTGACCTGTTTCTGACTGCAAGGGACCTACATTTGTTTTAACTAATCTCTTTCTCTTCACATATCTATAAAAACGTTTGCAGTCAGTTTTTATGTTCCCTGCCAGTTTTCTTTCATAATCTATTTTTCTTTTCCTAACCAAGCCCTTTGTCCTCCTCTGCTGGTCTCTGAATTTCTCCCAGTCCTCTGGTATGCTGCTTTTTCTGGCTACTTTGTACGCATCATCCTTTGCTTTGATACTATCCCTGATTTCCCTTGTTATCCACGGATGCACTACCTTCCCTGATCAATTCTTTTGCCAAACTGGGATGAACAATTTTTGTAGTTCATCCATGCAGTCTTTAAATGTCTTCCATTGCGTATCCACCGTCAACCCTTTTAGAATTGATTGCCAGTCAATCTTGGCCAATTCACATCTCATACCCTCAAAGTTACCTTTCCTTAGGTTCAGAACCATTGTTTCTGAATTAACAATGTCACTCTCCATCCTAATGAAGAACTCGACCATATTATGGTCACTCTTGCCCAAGGGGGCATGCACAATAAGACTGCTAACTAACCCTTCCTCATTACTCAATACCCAGTCTAAAATAGCCTGCTCTCTCGTTGGTTCCTCTACATGTTGATTTAGAAAACTATCCCTCATACTTTACAAAAAATCCTCTTCCTCAGCTCCCCTGCCAATTTGATTCACCCAATCTATATGTAGATTGAAGTCACCCATTATAACTGTTTTGCCTTTGTCGCACGCATTTCTAATTTCCTGTTTGATACCATCCCCAACTTCACTACTAATGTTAGGTGACCTGTACACAACTCCCACTAGCGTTTTCTGCCCCTTAGTGTTTCGCAGCTCTACCCATACCGATTCCACATGCTCCAAGCTGATGTCCTTCCTTTCTATTGTGTTAATCTCCTCCCTAACCAGCAACGCTATCCCACCTCCTTTTCCTTTCTGTCTATCCCTCCTGAATATTGAATATCCCTGGATGTTCAGCTCCCAGCCTTGGTCACCCTGGAGCCATGTCTCCGGGATCCCAACTATATCATACTCATTAATAGCTATCTGCACGCTCAACTCATGCAACTTATTACGAATACTCCTCGCATTGAGACACAAGGCCTTCAGGCTTGTTTTTACAACGCTCTTACCCCTTATACAATTTTGTTGAGAAGTGGCCCTTTTTGATTTTTGCCCTGGTTTTGTCTGCCTGCCACTTTTACTTTTCACCTTGCTCCCTATTGCTTCCACCCTCGTTTTACCCCCACCTGCCTCTCTGCTCTTGTACCCAACCCCCTGCCACATTAGTTTAAATCCTCCCCTGTTTGCTAGTCCCATCGGGCAAGGGGTACAAAAGTGTAAAAACGCACGCCCCCAGATTCAGGGACAGTTTCTCCCCAGCAGTTGTCAGGTAACTGGAGGTCTGAAATACAGTGATGCAGTGTGGAAACAGGCCCTTCGACCCAACTTGCCCACACCGGCCAACATGTCCCAGCTTCCTTCGTCCCACCTGCCCGCGCTTGGTCCATATCCCTGTAACCCTGTCCAATCCATGTACCTGTCTAACTGTTTCTTAAACGTTGGGATAGTTCCATCCTCAACTACCTCCTCTGGCAGCTTGTTCCATGCACCCACCACCCTCTGTGTGATAGATACATTATTGATTAGTACGGGTGTCAGAGGTTAATGCGGAAAAAGCAGGAGAATGGGGTTAGGAGGGAGAGATTGACCAGCCATGATTCAGTAGGCAGGAGGAGGCTTGATGGGCCGAATGGCCTAATTCTGCTCCCATTCTCTGTCCTCACCTTCTCCATCATGGTCTGGTTTGGCTCAGCCACCAAGCACGACATCCGGAGGCTGCAGCGAATCGTCCGATCAGCAGAGAAGGTTATTGGCTGCAACCTTCCCTCCGTTGACGAACTGGACACTGCAAGGGCCAGGAAGCGAGCGGGCAAGATCATCTCTGACCCCTCTCACCCTGGCCACAAACTCTTTGAATCACTTCCCTCTGGAAGGCGACTCCGGACTGTCAAAGCTGCCACAGCCGGACATAAAAACAGTTTTTATCCACGAGTAGTTGCTCTACTCAACAGCCAAAAATCTGTAGCCTCCCTTTGATCTGGTATTTTGTGGGTTCACATGCGTGATCAATGGTGTTTTATCATTAATGTTTTATTATTATTAATGTTTAGTGTTTTCTGAGTCATTCGTAACTGTCACTGTGCGTCATGTTGTTACTTGCGGGCGGAGCACCAAGGCAAATTCCTTGTATGTGATACTTGGCCAATAAACTTACTTACTTATTCCTATCACCTTATAATTCCAAACGGCAAACAAAAGAGGCGTTTGGGTGACGACATCCACCCACAGTTAGAACTGTTGGGGTTTTGTTTTCCATATATATTTATATATAACTTTAACACATCCACTGAATGTAAACAAGATCGTGCAACTGAACGAGGGGGAAAAAATGAGGAACGGCCAAAGTTCTTTCATCATGCCGGGCGGAAGATGGGGCGATTTTCCGATGCTCTTGCGTCTTGCTTCATTGTCATACCCCCCCCACCCCTCCAACAGGGCTCTGCCCAAAGTCTGTGCTCAATTCCGGTCCATCTGAGGTGCAAGCATCGGGGTCCTGGTGCGGTTGTGCGGGGGGAGTGGTGGGGGGGGGGCGGGGGGGGGGGGAGAGAGAGAGAAAGAGGAGAGAGGGGAGATCTTTTCCTTCGTCGGTTCTCCCCGCGCTCTGAACCCCCCCCCCTTCCGCACGTCTCACGAAATTCCCGGCATTCCACTTGTGCGCGCCTCTCCCTCCGACGTGGGAGGGGAGGGATGGAGGGGGGGGGGGGGGGGAAAGGAGGGAATGGAAGGCAGGAGGATGGGGTTAGGAGGGAGAGATAGATCAGCCACCATTGAATGGCGGAGCAGACTCGATGGGCCGAGTGGCCTAATTCTGCTCCTATTCCTTGTGACCTGACGAGGGAGGGAAGGAACGGAGGGAGGGGAGGAACGGAGGGAGGGGGGAGGATGAAATGGCCGATCCAGCTTCCTACGCTGGGCGTTGCGGAGGGGAACTTGGGGGGGGGAGGGGGGAGGGGGGGAGCGGCGGCTCAGTCCATGCGATTCTTCCGTCCTCGGGACCCCAAGCCGCCGACACCATCATTCGTGTAACCATCGAAGCCGCTCTCAGAGCAGAGCGAGCCGTCGTCCGAACTGCCCAGGCCATTGTTGATCTCTGCGAACGGGAACGGGGCATCTGGTCAGTAACGTCACACCACCCCCACCCCACCCCATCCCCCCCCCCCCCCCCCCACTCTCCCCCCCACCCCCTCCCCTCGACTCCCACCCGCGAGAAATCGCAGCCCGGACCATCGCACAAACAAACCAACACCCCCCCCCCCCTTCCATCGACTCATCCCGTCGCCCATTCCTTCTCTCCAGAGATGCCGCTTGTCCCACTGAGTTACTCCCACATTTTGTGTCAATCTTCATGATAAGGGAACAATGTTTATGGAATATGGTGGAGGCAGGATCGATTTTAACATTTAAAAGTAAAGTGGATAGGTATATGGACGGGAAGGGAATGGAGGGGTATGGTCTGAGTGCAGGTAGATGGGACTAGGGGAAAATAAATGGTCGGCACGGACTGGAAGGGCCGAGAAGGCCTGTTTGCGTGCTGTAATTGTTATATGGTTATATGGTTATATGGTTTATGGTCACCCGTGACAAGGCACAGTGAGATTCTTTGCTTGCATACGTACACAAGGTATGCAAAGAGTTGCCACCTAAAGGGCACTGATAAAGTTACTGATAAAGATCCCCCGTGCCTGCTCCTGCTTTGTTCCCCACCCTCCCCCGCTCCGAGCCATAGGTGATAGGAGTAGAATTAGTCCATTCAGCCCATCAAGTCTACCCCGCCATTCAATTATGGCTGATCTATCTCTCCCTCCGAACCCCATTATCCTGCCTTCTCCCCATGACCTCTGACACCCGTTCTCCATTGTTCTCCCATGCCTGGTCCTCCATGGTTCATAGTTCTCTTCCCCCCCCTCCCATTCCTAACGCCAGTCCCCCATTCTGGGTCCCCCAATGTTCTCCCCCCCCCTCCCCCTCACAGTGGTACCCCCGCACCCCTATCCACCGCCGAGGCAAGGTAAAGCCAGCAAAGTCCAATCAAGGGTAGTCCGAGGGTCACCAATAAGGTAGATAGTAGTTCAGGACCGCTCTCTGGTTGTGGTAGGATGGTTCAGTTGCCTGAAAACAGCTGGGAAGAAACTGTCCCTGAATCTGGAGGTGTGTAAGAACTCCAGCAAGATTGGGCAAGGCCAGCAGCATCATCAAAGCCACTCCCTCTTCTCCCCTCTCCCATCGGGCAAGAGGTACAGAAGTATGAAAACGCACATCTCCAGATTCAGGGACAGTTTCTTCCCAGCTGTTATCAGGCAACTGAACCGTCCTCTCACCAACTAGAGAGCGGCCCTGACCTCCCATCTACCTCATTGGAGATCTGCAAACTATCCTTGATTGGACTTTGCCAGTTTTCATAGACAATGGAGTGGATGTGGAGAGGATGTTTCCACAGTTGGAGAGCCTATGACAAGAGGTCATAACCTCAGAATGAAAGGATGTTCCTTTTAGGAAGGACAATAGACAAAAGGTGCAGGAGTAGGCCATTTGGCCCATCGAGCCAGCACCGCCATTCAATGTGATCATGGCTGAACATCCACAGCCATGATGGAATGTGGAGTGGACTTGTTGGGCCAAATGGCCTAATTCTGCCCCTAGAACCTATGAACATGGTTGGGCCAAATGTAGACACGTGGGACTAGTGTAGATGGGTCATGTTGGACGGTGTGGATAAGGTACATGGATAGGATATTGAAAGTAGGAATGCAGGTGCAGCAGGCAGTGAAGAAAGCGAATGGTATGTTGGCAGTCATAGCAAAAGGATTTGAGTACAAGAGCAGGGAGGTTCTACTGCAGTTGTACAGGGTCTTGGTGAGGCCACACCTGGAGTATTGCGTACAGTTTTGGTCTCCTAATCTGAGGAAAGACATTCTTGCCATAGAGGGAGTGCAGAGAAGGTTCACCAGATTGATTCCTGGGATGTCAGGACTTTCATATGAGGAAAGACTGGATAGACATGGCTTGTACTCGCTGGAATTTAGAAGATTGAGGGGTGATCTTATCAAGACTTACAAAATTCTTAAGGGGTTGGACAGGCTAGATGCAGGAAGATTGTTCCGGATGTTTTGGAACTCCAGAACAAGGGGTCACAGCTTAAGGATAAGGGGAAAGTCTTTTAGGACGGAGATGAGAAAATCATTTTTCACACAGAGAGTGGTGGAATTCTCTGCCACAGAAGGTAGTTGAGGACAGTACATTGGCTACATTTAAGATGGAGTTAGATGTGGCCCTTGTGGCTAAAGGGATCAGGGGGTATGGAGAGAAGGCAGGTGCAGGATACTGAGTTGGATGAGCAGCCATGATCATATTAACCATATAACCATATAACAATTACAGCTCGGAAACAGGCTATCTCGGCCCTTCAAGTCAGTGCCGAACAACTTTTTTCCCTTAGTCCCACCTGCCTGCACTCATACCATATCCCTCCATACCCTTCTCATCCATATGCCTATCCAATTTATTTTTAAATGATACCAACGAACCTGCCGCCACCACTTCCACTGGAAGCTCATTCCACACTGCTACCACTCTCTGAGTAAAGAAGTTCCCCCTCATGTTACCCCTAAACTTCTGTCCCTTAATTAACCATATAACCATATAACAATTACAGCACGGAAACAGGCCATCTCGGCCCTTCAAGTCCGTGCCGAACAACTTTTTTCCCTTAGTCCCACCTGCCTGCACTCATACCATATCCCTCCATACCCTTCTCATCCATATGCCTATCCAATTTATTTTTAAATGATACCAACGATCCTGCCGCCACCACTTCCACTGGAAGCTCATTCCACACCGCTAGCACTCTCTGAGTAAAGAAGTTCCCCCTCATGTTACCCCTAAACCTCTGTCCCTTAATTCTAAAGTCATGTCCTCTTGTTTGAATCTTCCCTATTCTCAAAGGGAAAAGCTTGTCCACATCAACTCTGAATGGCGGTGCAGGTTCGAAGGGCCGAATGGCCTACTCCTGCAACTAGTTTTCCATGTTTCTATGTTTCTAGAATAGGTCTAGAGGGATATGGGCCAAACGCAGGCAGGTGGTACTAGTGCTGGTTGGTGTGGGCACGTTGGCAATGAAGGGCCTGTTTCCACACTGTATCACTCTATAACTCTATGATTGAATGGTGGAGTAGACTCGTTGAGCCAAGTGTCCTGATTCTGCCCCTACATCTAATGGGCGCGAGGAGGATTGGGTGACGTACCTGAGAAGATCAGCTTCTCCTTCATGATGTTGACGTCCCTGCTGGACCTGCGGACGGCCGCACTCAGCATGATCTGCTCCGGGTTGTAGGACCTCATGCTGCCCAGGCGCCACCTGACAGGGGACAGTCACAGAGACGCCGTTACTCCACGGACCTCTGCCGCGGGACCACCTCCACCCCCTGCCCCATCGGTCCTCCTCCTCCGCTCTGGGACCTCCTCTGCCCCCATGGGACCTCCCCCTCCGCCCCAGGACCACCTCCACCACCTGCCCCATCGGTCCTCCTCCTCCGCTCTGGGACCTCCTCCGCCCCATGGGACCTCCTCCTCCGCCCCAGGACCACCTCCACCACCTGCCCCATCGGTCCTCCTCCTCTGCTCTGGGACCTCCTCCGCCCCATGGGACCTCCCCCTCCACCCCAGGACCACCTCCACCACCTGCCCCATCGGTCCCCTCCTCCGTCCCAGGGACTTCCCTCCGCCCCATGGGACCACCTCCTCCGCCCCAGGACCACCTCCACTACCTGCCCCATCGGTCCTCCTCCTCCGCTCTGGGACCTCCACCGCCCCATGGGACCTCCTCCTCCTCCCCAGGACCACCTCCGCCCCATGGGACCTCCTCCTCCGCCCCAGGACCATCTCCGCCCCATGGGACCTGCTCCTCCGCCCCAGGACCACCTCCACCACCTGCCCCATCGGTCCTCCTCCTCCACTCTGGGACCTCCTCCGCCCCATGGGACCTCCTCCTCCGCCCCAGGACCACCTCCGCCCCATGGGACCTCCTCCTCCGCCCCAGGACCATCTCCGCCCCATGGGACCTGCTCCTCCGCCCCAGGACCACCTCCACCACCTGCCCCATCAGTCCTCCTCCTCCGCTCTGGGACCTCCTCCGCCCCATGGGACCATCTCCACCACCTGCCCCATCAGTCCTCCTCCTCCGCTCTGGGACCTCCTCTGTCCCATGGGACCTCCTCCTCCGCCCCAGGAACACCTCCACCACCTGCCCCATCGGTCCTCCTCCTCCGCTCTGGGACCACCTCCGCCCCATGGGACCTCCTCCTCCGCCCCAAGACCATCTCCATCCCCTGCCCCATCGGTCTTCCTCCACCCCAAAGGGACCTCCTCGGCCCTATGGGACCTCCACTGAAGGGGAGGGACCGGGGTAAGGAGGGGAAAGAAGGAAGGGGGGGAAGGAAGGAGGGAGCTAGGGAGGGAAAGGAAAGGGAGGGAGGGAGGGGTCGGAGAAGGGGAGGGAAGGAGGAGAGGAGAGGAAGAGAGGGAGGGAGAGGAGGAGTGGAGGAGAGGGAGGAGGAATAGGGAGGGAGGGAGAGGCGGGAGGGAGAGGTGGAGGGGAGAGGAGGAGGGAGGGAGGCATTGGATAAGGGGAGATGAGGAGAGGGGGGGGGAAGGGAGAGGAAGAGGGGAGAGGAGGGAGTGAGGAGGGGAGAGGAGGAGAGAGGAGGGGAGAGGAGGTTAGGGGAGAGGAGGAGGGGAGAGGAAGAGGGGAGAGGAGGAGGGGAGAGGAGAGGAAGAGGGGGAGAGGAGGGGAGGGGGGTGTAAAGAGGGAGGGAAGCGGAGGAAAGGGGAAGGGATGAAGGTGGGGAGGGGGAGGGGAGAACAGAGACAGTATGGAAGAAGAGTTTGAGGGAGCATGTAGATGAGAGGTCTGTCCTGGTTTAGGTTAGAGATCCAGCGCAGAAACAGGCCCTTCGGCCCCACCGAGTCCGTGCCGACCAGCGATCCCCGCACACTAACACTATCCTACAGCCACTTGGAGGCAATTTACAAAAGCCAATGATCTTACAATCCTTTGAAAAGGGCGGCACGGTGGCGCAGCGGTAGAGTCGCTGCCTCACAGCGCAGAGACCCAGTTCGATCCTGACTACGGGGGCTGTCTGTGTGGAGTTTGCACGTTCTCCCTGTGACCATGTGGGTTTTCCTCTGGGTGCTCCGGTTTCCTCCCACACTCCAAACATGTTCAGACTTAAAAGTTAATCGGCCCACTAGAAATTGCCCCAAGCATGTATGGAGTGGATGAGAAAGTGGGATAACGTAGAACTGGTGTGAACGGTGATCGATGGTCAGCATGGACTCGATGGGCCGAAGGGCCTCTTTTATCTTGAAACCCATTGGGAGATCTTATCTTATTGATACATATAAGATTATTAAGGGTTTGACACGCTAGAGGCAGGAAACATGTTCCCGAAGTTGGGGGAGTCCAGAACCAGAACTGCACAAAGGGGTGAGCCATTTAGAACGGAGACGAGGAAACACTTTTTCTCACAGATAGTAGTGAGTCTGTGGAATTCTCTGCGTCAGAGCGCGGTGGCCTTCATAACAAGAGGAGTTGAGTATAGGAGCAAAGAGGTCCTTCTGCAGTTGGACAGGGCCCTAGTGAGACCACACCTGGAGCATTGTGTGCAGTTTTGGTCCCCTAATTTGAGGAAGGGTATTCTTGCTATTGAGGGGAGTGCAGCGTAGGTTCACAAGGTTAATTCCCGGGATGATGGGACTGTCATATGCTGAGAGAATGGAGCGACTGGGCTTGTACACTCTGGAGTTAGAAGGATGAGAGGGGATCTTATTGAAACATATAAGATTGTTAGGGGTTTGGACATGCTAGAGGCAGGAAACATGTTCCCGATGTTGGGGGAGTCCAGAACCAGGGGCCACACACAGTTTAAGAATAAGGGGTAAGCATTTGGAACGGAGACTTTTTCTCACAGAGAGTTGTGAATCTGTGGAATTCTCTGCCTCAGAGGGCGGTGGAGGCCGGTTCTCTGGATGCTTTCAAGAGAGAGCTAGATAGGGCTCTAAAGATAGCGGAGTCAGGGGATAAGGAGAGAAGGCAGGAACGGGGTACTGATTGGGGATGATCAGCCATGATCACAATGAATGGCGGTGCTGGCTCGAAAGGCCGAATGGCCCACTCCTGCACCTGTTGTCTATTGTCTATTGTTCTGCGCTCCAAGGAATAAGGCCCTAGCCTGCCCAACCTCTCCCTACAACTCAGACCCTCGAGTCCCGGCAACATCCTTGTAAATGGTCTTGGGGGAGTGGGGGAAACTGGAGGGCGAGGGGGATGGGGAGAGGGGGTCGGAGGCAATGTGGTCTCACCCAGCCACTTACTAAAGGGATGGGTCAATGGAGTGATTATCTCCGGCAATCTGCGGGTTCTGGAACGCACACACGCACACACTCAACACGCGGGTGATCACACACTCCACGCACACTCGCACACAAAGTCTGCACACAACATGCATATGTACACACCCAACCTTAAACAGGAGCTAGAGGCCATTCAGCCCTTCTTCGCTGCTGCACCGTTTAACATGATGATGGCTGATCACTTAACTCGACAAACATATTCCCATTCTCTCCCCATATCCCTTCATGCCTTTTGTGTCAGGAAATGGTCAATGGGAAACAGGCCCTTCAGCCCCACGTTGGCCTACTGGGCTAGTCCAATTTTGCCTGCATTTGGCACATAGTCCCCTAAACCCTTCCTCCCCAGATACTTGCCAAAATGCCTTTTCAAAGTCTTTAGTTTAAGAATAAGGGGTAAGACATTTTGAACGGAGATGAGGAAACACTTTTTCACACAGAGAGTTGTGAGCCTCTCAGAAGGCGATGGAGGCCAGTTCTCTGGACACTTGCCAAGAGATAGTTAGATAGAGCTCTTAAAGATAGTGGAGTCAGGGGAATATGGGGAGAAGGCAGGAACGGGGTACTGATTGGGGATGATCAGCCATGATCACATTGAATGGCAGTGCTGGCTCGATGGGCCTGTACGGCCTACTTCTGCACGCATTGTCCAATCCAGATAGCATCTTGGACTGAAGAAGGGTACCGACCCTGAAGCATCACCTATCCATGTTCTCCAGAGATGCTGCCTGACCCGTTGAGTGACTCCAGCATTTGGTGTCCCTCTTTAGCCTTCAAGTAAAAACCTCTTGTGCATCCTCGCCAAAGCCCCCACATCCTTCCCTTAATGAGGTGACCAGAACTACACACAATACTCCAAATTGAGCCAAACCAAAGTCCTATAAGGCTGTATCATGACTTACAGCATGGAAAGTGGCCCTTCTGCCCACCTTGCCCATGCCAACCAAGATGCCCCATCTATACTAGCCCCACTGGACTTCCAGACTCATACCCAGTGCCCTGACCAATAAAGGCAAGCATATCATATACCTTTTTAACCACTCCAAAATTAGTGTGCGTTGCCACTTTCAGGGAGCCCGGGACTTGAACACCAATATCCCCATGTACGTCAATGCTGTTAAATTAAGTTCAGCAGTGATAGGAGCAGAATTAGGCCATTCGGCCCATCAAGTACTCATGGCTGATCTATCTCTCCCCTCCTAACCCCATTTTCCTGCCTTCAAGGTGAAGGGGGAAAAGATTTAATAGGAATCTAAGGGGTAACTTTTTCCACACAGAGGGTGGTGGGTGTATGGAACAAGCTGCCAGAGGAGGTTGTTGAGGATGGGACTATCCCAAAGTTGAAGAAACAGTTAGACAGGTACATGGACAGGACAGGTTTGGAGGGATATGGACCAAACACAGGCAGGTGGGACTAGTGTAGATGGGACATTGTTGGCCGGTGTGGGCAAGTTGGGCCGAAGGGCCTGTTTCCACACTGTATCACTCTATGACTTAGTCTAACTCCGCCATTCAATCATGGCTGATCTATCTCTCCCTCCTAACCTCATTCTCCTGCCTTCTCCCCATAACCCCTGGCACCTGAACAAATCAAGAATCTATCTATCTCTGCCTTAAATATATCCACTGACTTGGCCTCCACAGCCGTCTGTGGCAAAGAATTCCACAGATTCACC
>OY740786.1:2609430-2691930 GCA_963514005.1 Raja brachyura
AGAGAGGGAGAGAGGGAGAGAGGGAGAGAGGGAGAGAGGGAGAGAGGGAGAGAGGGAGAGAGGGAGGGGAGAGAGAGGGAGAGAGAGGGAGAGAGAAAGATCTTCAGATGCCTCAGTGATACAGCAAGGAGGAAGATGGCGGGACGGGGAGAAGAAAGGGAGGGAGGGAAAGAGGGAAAGAGGAAAAGAGGGAAAGAGGGAGAGAGGGAGAGAGGAGACAGGAAGGTGGTTTGAGGCAGGAGAGAGGGGGGGGGAGGAGAGGCAGAAAAGGATGTGGAGAAAGATGTCCTGTTGAAGAAGGTGTTTTGCAGAGGAGCTGGAAGAGAGGAATGTGGGAATGAAGAGGGAGTGACGGGAGAGGATGGTGCGAGGAGGCAGGAGAGAGGGAGAGTGAAAGGCAGAGAGGAAGGGGGGAGAGGGTAGATGGTGCTTGGAAGAGGCAAGAGCAGGAAGGAGGGAACGTGGGAATGAAGAGAGAGTGGAGGAAATGGAGGATAGATGGTAGGTTGAGGCCGGAGAGAGGCAGGAAGGTGGCAGAGGAGAAGCTCGATGGTACATGGAGGCTGGAGATAGAATGGAAGGCAGAATTTCAATAGACAATAAACAATAGGTGCAGGAGGAGGCCATTCGGCCCTTCGAGCTAGCACCGCCATTCATTGTGATCACGGCTGATCATCCCCAATCAGTACCCCGTTCCTGCCTTCTCCCCATATCCCCTGACTCCGCTATCTTTAAGAGCCCTATCTAGCTCTCTCTTGAAAGTATCCAGAGAAACGGCCTCCACCGCCCTCTGAGGCAGAGAATTCCACAGATCACAATTCTCTGTGAGAAAAAGTGTCCTAAATGTCTCCGTTCTAAATGGCTTACTCCTTATTCTTAAACTGTGGCCCCTGGTTCTGGACTCCCCCAACATCGGGAACATGTTTCCTGCCTCCAGCATGTCCAATCCCTTAATAATCTTATATGTTTCAATGAGATCCCCTCTCATCCTTCTAAACTCCAGAGTATACAAGCCCAGCCGCTCCAACATACAAGATTATTAAGGGTTTGGACACACTAGAGGGAGGAAACATGTTCCCGATGTTGGGGGAGTCCAGAACCAGGGGCCACAGTTTAAGAATAAGGGGTAAGCCATTTAGAACGGAGACGACGAAACACTTCTTCACACAGAAAGTGGTGAGTCTGTGGAATTCTCTGCCTCAGAGGGCGGTGGAGGCCGGTTCTCTGGATATTTTCAAGAGAGAGCTAGATAGGGCTCTTAAAGATAGCGGAGTCAGGGGATATGGGGAGAAGGCAGGAACGGGGTACTGATTGGGGATGACCAGCCATGATCACATTGAATCACCTCAAACAAGAGGACATGACTTTAGAATTAAGGGACAGAAGTTTAGGGGTAACATGAGGGGGAACTTCTTTACTCAGAGAGTGGTAGCGGTGTGGAATGAGCTTCCAGTGGAAGGTTCGTTGGTATCATTTAAAAATAAATTGGATAGGCATATGGATGAGAAGGGTATGGAGGGTTATGGTATGAGTGCAGGCAGGTGGGACTAAGGGAAAAAAGTTGTTCGGCACGGACTTGAAGGGCCGAGATGGCCTGTTTCTGTGCTGTAAATGTTATATGGCTATATGGTTATATGAATGGCGGTGCTGGCTCGAAGGGACGAATGGCCGACTCCTGCACCTGTTATCTATTTTCTATTTTCCATTCTTTCAACATATGACAGTCCCGCCATCCCGGGAAGAAAAGGAGTGAAGGAAGAGGAGAGGATGGATGGGGCACGGACGTGCGAGGGTCGACCAGGGAAGGAGGGAGATGGGGGTGAAGAGGAAATGGAGGAAGGGAAGGGAGAGGGCGGGGGAAGCGAGGAGGTCGGGCTTCCCCACCCCGCACGGGGGGGGTCGACCGGAAGACTCCGTTTTACCTGATCAAGTGATAACTGTGAGAAGCCAGAAGGCAGCACAGAGAGAGAAGGCGAGGAGGAGAGAAGGAGAAGATGTCATCAGTGAAAGGGAAGGAAGGGAATACCGAAGAGATGAACTCACAGAGCGAATGGAGTAACGTTCAACATGTCCAAACTCACTGAGTGACTTTCCAATTGAGCAATAATATATATATATATGTGCAGGAAGGAACTGCAGATGCTGTTTTACACCAAATTATACACACAAAATGCTGGAGTAACTCAGCGGGACCGGCAGCATCTCTGGCGAGAAGGAATGGGTGACGTTTTGGGTTCTTCAGACCTGTTTTGGGTCGAAACACCTTCTACAGACGAAGAACCTGCAGAAGGGTCTCGACCCGAAACGTCACCGATCCCCTTTCTCCAGAGATGCTGCCTGACCCGCTGAGTTACTCCAGCAGTTTGTGTCTTCCTTCCGAAAAAAAGTTAATCTTTTTTACTTTAATCCCTCCTAAATCCGAAGGATGATCTTGAGCTGTCTATCCTCGAGGTGGAAATCTGTTGAACGTTACCCGGAACCATTCTTTTTATCACTTGATGTAAAGTAAATGGGCGATGATTAAACCCAGGGTATACACATGACATGGTTCACAGCTCCCACTCCACCCGGCGATAGGGGAGGGGGTCAGGACCTCTCAACTACATGAACAGAGCAGGCCTCCATCTGCTTCAGATGGGAGGTGGTGGGGGAGCGGGGTCAGGCCTGGTCATTGACTGCAGGCCGAAGCCAGCAACCTCCACATTTTGAGACCACATGAGCTGCAGTGAGAGAACGCCACTGCTGGCTCAGACGCCGGCCTTGGAGCAGGAGGAAGCCCACTTGGGCCTAGCTTCAAACTCAGCTACTGGTTTAGACCCAGTTTGAGATCTAGCCACAGTGTGTAGGCCCAGGTGTAGCCCCAGGGGATCAAGCCAAAGGTCAGGCCCAATTTATAGACCTTGGGTCAGGCCTAGTCTGTAGGCCCAAGAGTCAGGCCCAGCTGTAGGCCCAGAAGGTCAGCACAGTTGTAGGCCCAGAGAGTCTCCACAGTTGTAGGCCCATAGGGTCAGGCACCAGTGACTCAGGCCCAATTATATGCCCAAAGGTCAGGCACAGTTCACAGAGCTGTCAGGCCTACTTTGTAGGTCCAAGGGGTGAAGCCCAGTCTGTAAGCCCAGGGGAGTCAGGCCCAAAGGTCAGGCCCAGCTTGTAGGCCTAATGGGTCAAGCTCAATCTGTAGGACAAGGCCCAGGCCTAGTTTTTAGGCCCAAGGCTCCAGCCTAGTTTGTAGGCCGAGGCTCCGGCCTAGTTTGCAGGCTCAGACTCCAACACAAGCCCAGTCTCACAACACCATCTCCCCTTTGCAACCCTGAGGCCACAGTGGACGTAAATCTGACCACGATATAAAACCGGGCTCGGGTTATTCAACTGCACAGCAGCGAGGACAAATACCAAAAACAGACAACACTGGAGATGTTCAGCAGGTCGGGCGGCAGATGCGGAGAGAGAATCGCAGACATCGTTCCAGAACAGAACCGATGATAGGTTGCCCGCCAGTAACCAACTCAGTTTAGTTCCATTTCCTTCACCACAGATGCTGCCTGACCCACTGAGACATCTTCCACAACGGACTGCTGTTCGATTACAGGCACCAAGTTGAATGGACAAAGCACGTTGGTACACATCAACGCAGACGGAGATACAAATCAACGTCAGCCCATGGATATCACGAGGAAGACCGACTTTCACACACACACACGCCAACAGACAGACCGACCCAGAAGAGGAGGAGTAGACAGACACACCACCACCACCGAGACAAGGGAGGCCAAGGGAAGGGTGTTTGGTCCACAGGGATTGTGCACAACGGGAATAAACAGGGATTGGACTAACCGGGGGACAATGAATTGGAAACCCACCCCTTGGAGAGTAGTGATCAATGTCTAATAACGAGGAACTGCAGAGGCCGGTTTATAAACCATATAACAATTACAGCACGGAAACAGGCCTTCTCGGCCCTTCCAGTCCGTGCCGACCATTTATTTTCCCCTAGTCCCATCTACCTGCACTCAGACCATACCCCTCCATTCCCTTCCCGTACATATACCTATCCACTTTACTTTTAAATGTTAAAATCGATCCTGCCTCCACCACTTCTGCAGGAAGATCATTCCACACAGCCACCACTCTCTGAGTAAAGAAGTTCCCCCTCATGTTACCCCTAAACTTCTGTCCCTTAATCCTCATGTCATGCCAAAGAAAGCCACGAAGTGCTGGAGTAACTCAGCGGGCCAGGCCCCATCTCATGGAGAACGCGGACTGGTGAGGTTCCGGGACTGAAGAAGGGTCCCGACCTGAATGGTCACCTATCCAGGTCCACGTTCTCCAGGGATTGACACGGTGCTCGAGTAACTCAACGGGTCAGGCAGCCCGCTCTGAAAACGGAAAGGTGGCCTTTTCAGACCAAGAGCTTTCTTCGGGGCCTGAAGGCCAAGTTGCGAAGAAGGGTCCCGACCTGCAATGTCACCTATCCATGTTCTCCACAGATGCTGCCTGACCCGCTGAGTTACTCCAGCACTCTGTGAAACGTCACCTATCCATGTTCTCCACAGATGCTGCCTGACCCGCTGAGTTACTCCATCACTCTGTGAAACGTCACCTATCTATGTTCTCCACAGATGCTGCCTGACCCGCTGAGTTACTCCAGCACTCTGTGAAACGTCACCTATCCATGTTCTCCACAGATGCTGCCTGACCCGCTGAGTTACTCCAGCACTGTGTGTTGCTCAAGACTCCAACATCTGCAGTTCCTTGAGCCTCTCTGGTCATAACTGGAGCTTTTATGGCAATAGACAATAGATGCAGGAGGAGGCCATTCAGCCCTTCGAGCCAGCACCGCCATTCAATGTGATCATGGCTGATCATCCACAATCAGTACCCCGTTCCTGCCTTCTCCCCATATCCCCTGACTCCGCTATCTTTAAGAGCCCTATCTAGCTCTCTCTTGAAAGTATCCAGAGAACCGGCCTCCACCGCCCTCTGAGACAGAGAATTCCACAGACTCACAACTCTCTGTGTGAAAAAGTTTTTCCTCATCTCTGTTCTAAATGGCTTTCCCCTTATTCTTAATCTGTGGCCCCTGGTTCTTGACTCCCCCAACATCGGGAACATGTTTCCTGCCTCTAGTCCCAATTTTTCAGCCTCACTAACCCCCTCTTGTTACATAATTACCCCCTTCCTTCCCCCCCCCCCCCCTCAGCAGGTCGCCAAATTGGGCCAACAACTTCTATTGAAGAGACAAGATCTGGAGGCACAGAGGTTCATAAGTAATAGGAGCAGAATTAGGCCATTCGGCCCATCAAGTCTACTTTGCCATTCAATCATGGCTGATCTATCTCTCCCTCCTAACCCCATTCTCCTGCCTTCTCTCATTTGGGTGGGAATGCCCCCAATGGTTTAGCGACCCAGTCGAGAGGGTCCTTTGAGCACCTACGGCCCATGGCTTGACCATCGAGGCAGTCAGCCGCTTCCTGAGCGTTTAACGGCACTGGGTCTGTACTCGCTGGAGTTTAGAAGAATAAGGGGGGGGACCTCATTGAAACTTACGGAATAGTGGAAGGCCTGGATAGGGTGGATGCGGAGAGGGTGGGAGAGTCTAGGACTAGAGGGCACAGCCTCAGAAATAAAGGACACTCTCTGGAACTCTCTGCCACAGAGGCTAGTTGAGGCCAGTTAATTGGCTATATTTAAGAGGGCGTTAGATGTGGCACTTGTTGCTAAGGGGATCAGAGGGTATGGAGAGAAGGCAGGTACGGGATACTGAGTTGGATGATCAGCCATGATCATATTGAATGGCGGTGCAGGCTCGAAGGGCCGAATGGCCTACTCCTGCACCTAATTTCTATGTTTCTATGTTTCGGAAGGAGACGAGGAAGAATTTCTTTAGTCAGAGGGTGGTGATTCTGTGGAATTCATTGCCACAGACGGCTGTGGAGGCCACAAGTCAGTGGATATTTTTAAGGCAGAGATAGATAGATTCTTGATTAGTGCGGGTGTCAGAGGTTATGGGGAGAAGGCAGGAGAATGGGGTTGGGAGGGAGAGATACAGCAGCCATGATTGAATGGCAGAGTACTGCAGGTAGACGATGTCATGTTGTCACTTGCGGACGGAGCACCAAGGCAAATTCCTTGTATGTGAATACTTGGCCAATAAACTTATTCATTCATTCGTTCATTAATTCATGGGCTGAATGGCCTTATTCTACCGTCTCTTATGCTCTTCGCGAAGGGGTAGGCAAACTCTCGGAGCTGGGAATGAGACAGAGGGAGGGACGACACGCAACATGGCGACACGACAAACTAGGGACAATGATAGAGGGGACCACTACTCACTTTTGCAGGATGAAGATACCCACCACGATGGTGACGGATATGATGTCTGAGGTCACCCAGAGCGTTAGATACTCATCTGGTTGCTGCGGGAAAGAAAATGAGACGCGTTAAATCTCCGCGGTTGAACAAAGCCGGTGGGGATTGATACCAGACTGATTCCTGCGATGTCAGGACTGTCTTATGAACAAAGACTGCATAGACTCGGTTTATACTCTCTAGAATTTAGGAGATTGAGAGGGGATCTTATAGAAACTTACAAAATTCTTAAGGGGTTGGACAGGCTAGATGCAGGAAGATTGTTCCCGATGTTGGGGAGGTCCAGGACAAGGGGTCACAGCTTAAGGATAAGGGGGAAATCCTTTAGGACCGAGATGAGAAGGGCTTTTTTCACACAGAGAGTGGTGGGTCTCTGGAACTCTCTGCCACAGAAGGTAGTTGAGGCCAGTTCATTGGCTATATTTAAGAGGGAGTTAGATGTGGCCCCTTGTGGCTAAGGGGATCAGAGGGTATGGAGAGAAGGCAGGTACGGGATACTGAGTTGGATGATCAGCCATGATTATATTGAATGGCGGTGCAGGCTCGAAGGGCCGAATGGCCTACTCCTGCACCTAATTTCTATGTTTCTATGTTTCTATGGATAGTTCAGTTGAAGATAGACGTTAAAAGCTGCGGTAACCAGGCGGGACTGCGGCCCCTCCAGAGAGAAGGAATGAGCGACGTTTCGGGTCGTGACCCTTCTTTCACACAGATGAGTTTAGTTTAGAGACGCAACGCGGGAAACGGGCCCCTACGGCCCACCGTGTCCGCGCCGACCAGCGATCCCCGCACAGTAGAGAGCTTGCTGACCGGTTGCATCGTGGCTTGGTTCGGCAACTTGAGCGCCCAGGAGCGGAAAAGACTGCAAAAAGTAGTAAACACTGCCCAGTCCATCATCGGCTCTGACCTTCCTTCCATCGAGGGGATCTATCGCAGTCGCTGCCTCAAAAAGGCTGGCAGCATCATCAAGGACCCACACCACCCTGGCCACACACTCATCTCCCCGCTACCTTCAGGTAGAAGGTACAGGAGCCTGAAGACTGCAGCGACCAGGTTCAGGACTAGCTACTTCCCCACAGCCATCAGGCTATAAAACTCGGCTCGGACAAAACTCTGAACATTAATGACCCATTATCTGTTATTTGCACTTTATCAGTTTATTTGTCCCCGTGATCTGCGCGGGTTTTCTCCGAGATCTTCGGTTTCCTCCCACACTCCGAAGACGTGCAGGTTTGTAGGTTAATTGCCTTGATAAAAATGTAAAAATTGTCCAAGTTGGCGATATGCGGAGTACTGCCCTGCCGACTACAAAATTAGAACAGAATAGTTTCTTTATTGTCATTGTAACATGAACCATGTACAACAAAATTTTTAAATGTCAGCCAGTCAGTGCACCATTCAAACCATAAAAGCTAACGATACATACAAGGTAAAATATTAAAAAGATAAATTAAAATAAATATAAAATATGAAAACAGCACGCATAAACACCCAACCCTACATCCTTCTGTCGATTTCACAGTGTACCAACCACAGTCCCTTAGTCCCCGCGTTCCTTGGCGACTACATTTAGTGCCTTTATAGCAGTGGGGTAAAAACTGTTCTATGTCTGTTTGTCCTTGTCCTTGTAGATCTGTACCGTCTGCCTGACGGCAACAGTTCAAACAGGGAGTGTCCGGGGTGGGAAATGTCCTTTATAATATTCTGGGATTTTTTTGATGCAGCGGGAACTGTGTAAAGGGCCTGTCCCACCAGCATGCAACTCCATGTGATGAGCGCGACCTAACGTGGTCGCTTGAGCCGTCCGGCGTCGCGGGGCCGGTCCCACTTCGATCGCCAGAGCCGTGCGGAATTGTGCGGAGTTCGTCCCGACACCGCGCGGGGCTCCGAAAAACCGACTATGTCCAAAAATTCCGCGCGGCAACGGCTTGTCGGCTCGCAGTCGCCTCGACATTTACACACCGCCCCGACATCGTGCCTCCGTGAACCTATTTGTAAGTGCCTCCGTGACCCTCTATGTGTGTGGCTCTGTGGCCCTCTGTGTGTGTGCCTCTGTGCCCCTCTCTGTGTGCCCCTCTCTGTCCTGGCAAACTTACCTTGGACTTCGCTCCAAGTTCGCCTCACTTTGCGCCGCTCGCCCGACCTCCGCGCGGCCCCTACTGCCGGTTTGGTCGCGCTTGCCGCATGCAGGCGCATGCTGGTGGGAACGGCCCTGTACAGGGGATCACCCGACCTCCGCGCGGCCCCCGCTTCTAGTTTGATCGCGTTCATCGCATATAGTTGCATGCTGGTGGGACAGGTCCTTAAGTCCTCCAAGGTAAGGAGAGGGCAGCCGACAATCCTCTGGGCGTTGTCAATGGCCCTCTGGAGCGCTTTCCTCTGAGCCGCTGTGCAGCTGGTGTACCACACGCATACACAGTATGTTAGGATGCTCTCAATGGAGCACCGATAAAAGGACAGCAGCAGTCTCTGTGTGATGTTATTCTTCCTGAGCACCCTCAGGAAGTGCAGTCTCTGCTGGACCTTTTTCAGCAGCGTAGAGGTGTTCACGCTCCACGGCAAATTCAGAAGGTTTTGACTGTTCCTCAGTAAACGTGACAATAATTGGCATACAAAAATACCTCTACAAAGACGTACAGGTTTGTAGGTTAATTGGCTTAATTAATTGGCTTGATAAATGTAAAAATTGTTCAGTATAAAATTATCCAACTTCCAGTATAGTCCCCGGTGGAATCTTCGGGAGGTACAAGGTCCGAAAATAAACTCTAGACCTCAAAGCTACACCTCAAGATATGAATATTCAGTATGAATATCGATTTCTCTCACTTCAGGTAGCCCCGGCATTCCCTCTCCCTCCATCCCTCCCCCACCCAAGTCGCACCAGCTTCTCGTTTTCACCCAACAGGAAGATTGTTCCCGATGTTGGGGAAGTCCAGGACAAGGGGTCACAGCTTAAGGATAAGGGGGAAATCCTTTAGGACCGAGATGAGAAGGACTTTTTTCACACAGAGAGTGGTGGGTCTCTGGAACTCTCTGCCACAGAGGGTAGTTGAGGCCAGTTCATTGGCTATTTTTATGAGGTAGTTAGATGTGGCCCGTGTGGCTAAAGGGATCAGAAGGTATGGAGAGAAGGCAGGTACGGGATACTGAGTTGGATGATCAGCCATGATCATATTGAATGGTGGTGCAGGCTCGAAGGGCCGAATGGCCTACTCCTGCACTTAATTTCTATGTTTCTAGAATGGAGACGAGGAAACACTTTTTCTCACAGAGAGTGGTGAGTCTGTGGAATTCTCTGCCACAGAAGGTAGTTGAGGCCAGTTCATTGGATATGTTTCTATGTTTCTAAACATCTATGAACGGCCTGTTTTCTTTATCATCGTTACTTTTTGCATATCTTTTATTCAATGTCCTTTACCTCGCCACATCATCACCTGTATCCCTTGTTTCCCTTATCCCTAAAGGGCCTGACCCACTGGCAGCGATTGCATGCGCCTGGCGCAACCAAACGCGCTCGCTTGAGGCATATGGGCACTATGTGGCCGCGCGTGGCCGGTCCCACTTAGAAGCGCCTTAGAAGGCGTATGTAGTTGTGCGGGGCTGGTCCCGATATCGAAAATCTCCGAAAATCCAGCACTGTATGAAAATATTGCGAGCCAACAGCCTGTCGGCCCGCAGGCGCATTGAGGGCATACGCAGCGTCTTGATGGCGTACGCCTAGTGCGTGGCATTGTGTGATGACGTCACCGCCTCTGCGCCGAAAATCTGGCGGCCCTCCTCCTGCCCAGCTGATTGGAAGGTATGATGCAAATGACGTCACGCGCAAACTTTGCGTGAACTCCGCTTCCGTTCGGTCGCGCCAAACGCATGCAATCGCATGCAAGTGGGACAGGCCCTTAAGCTCAGTCTGAAGAAGGGTCTTGACCCGAAACGTCACCCATTCCTTCTCTCCAGTGGTGCTGCCTGTCCCGCTGAGTTACTCCAGCTTTTTGTGTCCATCTTCACCTTCAAAATTAAACTTTCAAAATTAAACCTTAAACTAACCTATTCCTGGGATGGCAGGACTTCCATAAGAAGACAGACTGGATAGACTCAGCTTGTACTCGATAGAATTTAGGAGATTGAGGGGGGATCTTATAGAAACGTTCAAAATTCTTAAGGGGTTGGACAGGCTAGATGCAGGAAGATTGTTCCCGATGTTGGGGAAGTCCAGAACAAGGGGTCACAGTTTAAGGATAAGGGGGAAGTCTTTTAGGACCGAGATGAGAAAATCATTTTTCACACAGAGAGTGGTGAATCTGTGGAATTTCATTTCGGAGTCACGTGAGTGACTTCGTGAAGAGCCCGCCGGCGCGCATGCTCGACATATCGTCGTACCGCGTTGCTGCGACGGCTGACGGAGGAGTGTGCTCCTCGCCAGCCCTTCATAAGGGAACCACGCAGGTAAGTATGCTACCTTAAGTTGGTGGTTCTTGTTGTGTTTGCTTCACAGCAAGAACATGGATGGGAGTTTGAAAGGCCGGAGATCGGGGAGAAGTCGCCGGCCAGCAGTTCCGGAGCGAGAGTTGTCGGGGGTACCTGCAACGCAGACCGGAACGAGGGCGGAGATGTCGGTGAGCTCTGTTTTTTCAGGTCCGGACCCGCCCGCACACCACAGCTCGGAGGAGTTCGACGAGGAGGAGTGTGGTGTGCCGCCAGAGCAGGACGACCCTGCCATGGCAGTCAGGTCGTCAGCAGGCTTGCTGACGGCCTCGAGCAGAAGGGTCCGTGCGGCTGCACGGCCCGTTTCACGAAGCCCCCTGAGGAGGGGGAGGGCAGGAGCCCAGAAGCCTAACCCTGTCGGGGCTAAGGCTCTGCCTGCCGCCAAGGAGCGGTCAGGTTCCAGGACGGGACCCGGGGCAGCTGTGAGGTCCAGCCGTCGCCCCCCAACTTCCGACGCCGGGACGAGTCAGTTGGGGGTCCCGTCACGGTCGCCGAGCACCTCATGGATGGGTGGGCGAGACCATGCGTCGGCAAGGTCCACGATGTGGGCAGCTGGCAAGCCTGCACGGGCCCAAGGTATCCAGGCTTCGGCTGGTGCCGACACCATGCCGCATCTGTCCTTAGAGGCAACGGCTTCCGCTCCCGCTACACGGAGGCGGTTGAACACGCCCGTGCAGGAATCGCGCAGTTTCGCCTCGGCGGCTGTCGACGACAACTACCGGCACCGGCAGGGCCTCGACGAGGTGCGGGCCGATGACAGGAGCCCCAGCCAATTTTCAGAGCTGGAGGACTCCGACCACCTGAGTGTTCAGGGTGAAGGGCGTATTGACCGTATAGAGCGGCTGCTGGAGCTTCTCATACAAGGTCAACAACAACAGGCATCCAGCAGCGACAGGCACAGGGCTTCATCACCAGCTTCATACACCAGCCTGGAGCAGCAGGACGAGGAGGCAGTGGTCGATCCCATCCCACCCCCGCCTGAATTACCGGCGGAGGACCTCCTCGATGTGGCCACCAAGTTTGCAGCCCCTCATTCCTTGGGGCTTCCTATCAATACAAAACTGGCAGCCACTGTGGACTTCCTAAATAATCACCAGCTTCAGGAGGAAACTCTACTACAAGCCATGAGCCGTCACAAGGCTCCATCAAACTGCAACTCCCTCAACGTGCCTGTGGTCAATACGCCAATATGGGGCAACATCAGTGCGGCTATCCGTCAGCAGGAGCTAAAGATTCAGCGGATCCTGAAACTCCTCACGGCCGGGATTACTGCCTTTGTGCGGTCGGTCGACGGAGAGGAGCTTAATTTGGACCAGGAGGATGCTCTGGCGCTTCTATGCGCTACTCAAAACGAAATCAACGGCTTTCGGAAAAATAACATCCGCCCAGCGCTCAACCCCAAATTTGCAGGGTTGTGCAAACCACCGCCGCCGCCGCCGCCCCGTCAGCTCTTTGGCGAAGACCTTTCCAAAAGGGTCAGAGAGCTTGATGAACAAGCCAAGACCATGGGGCTCATGCGCTCTCAGAGTGCCCCCATGCCATCGAGCTCCAAAGCTCCGCTTGGCCGCTCACGAGGGTCTGCCAGCACGTCTACCAGGAATTACCCTCCAGGTCCAAACCGATATCAACCACCCCAACCACAGGGGTCTTTTTTAGGACAGGCTTGGCAGAAGCCGAGATGGAAAATGAGGACGCCACGACCTCAAACCAACCCAGCACCTCTACGTCCACCCACTCGTGTCAGGGACCGCCGGTAACCACAGAGGTGAGGCGGTCTGGTTCTCTTTTTTCTCTTTGTTTAACTTCACATGTTGGTGGGCGTTTGCGGTTGTTTGCGGGTGCATGGGGTGATATTACCAGTGATGAGTATGTGTTACGGAATATTCAGGGCCATAGCATTGAGTTTATTAATGGGGACATCCCTCCGTCTCAGCATAGACCGGGTCGTATGTTTAAACTAACGGCTGCGGAACAGTCCGTAGGCTATAAGGAAATTTTAAGGTTGGAACAGAAAGGGGTCATAGAGAAAACGGTTCATGAGCCCGTTGAATTTGTTTCCAATATTTTTACCCGACCTAAGAAAGATGGAGGCTGTAGAGTCATTATTGATCTGACCACTCTGAATAACTTTGTAACATATACTCATTTTAAAATGGACACGTTTGAAACGGCCAAATCATTGATCTCACAAGGGTGCTTTATGGCATGTATTGATTTACAGGATGCGTACTATACCGTACCCATGCAAAAGTATTACAGAAGGTTCTTAAAATTTATCTGGATGGACCAGCTGTGGCAATATAGGGCGTTGCCTAATGGGCTCACCACAGCCCCTCGATTATTTACTAAATTGGTGAAGCCAATTATGGCTTATTTAAGACAACGACATCATATCGTTATGGCCTATTTAGATGATATTTTAATTATCGGACACACCTTGGAATCAGCTCAACAAGGGGTTGCAGCTGCGGTCAATTTGTTCCAACAGCTTGGGTTCATTGTTCATCCAGAAAAATCTAAGTTCTGCCCCACCCAGGTAATTCATTATCTGGGGTTCCAGGTGAATTCCATTAGCATGAGAGTCACCATACCAATTAACAAAATTGAGGAGGTAACACAGGTGTGTACAGATTTAATCAATACTCGTATACCATCGATTCATCACACAGCTACTGTCATTGGCAAGATTGTGGCTTTGTTTCCGGCAGCCCGGTATGGACCTCTGCATTATCAAAACTTGCAGAGAGCCAAGATCGCTGCGCTGCGACGGCATGCTGGTCATTATGATCGATCAATGCAGCTGCCGCCTGCAGCATTGGATGAGTTACGATGGTGGGTTTGCCACATTAGTAACTCGTTTAAAACTATTATTGAGGCGAAACCGATGATATACTTACAAACTGATGCGAGCTCTGATGGCTGGGGAGCTACGAATCAATATTCTAGTTGTGGGGGCCGATGGGATACCCTTGAGAATACGATGTTGGTATCACAAGGGATCAACTATTTGGAGCTGCTTGCAGCGTTTCACGGACTTCGTGCATATTGTTCCAAGATCATTGGAGCACATGTCCGGCTCCAAATAGACAACACCACAGCGGTGGCATATTTAAATCACATGGGCGGTACCAGGTCAGTTTCATGTGATAAATTGGCTAATTCAATTTGGCTCTGGTGTGTCAAGAGAGACATTTGGATTTCAGCCACCTATTTGCCAGGTGAGCTTAATTTTGTGGCGGACGCCAGGTCACGCAAGTTCAATGATAATATTGAATGGATGTTACATCCTGAAATTTTTGCAAAAATCACAGCCAAATTTGGGAAACCGGACATTGACCTTTTTGCGTCCCGGTTGAACCATCAGGTACCAACCTACGTCTCGTGGGAACCAGATCCTGGGGCTATGGCGCTAGATGCATTCTCGCTAGACTGGGGGAATTGCTTTTTCTATGCATTCCCTCCGTTTTGCCTCATCAGTCGGGTATTACGTAAAATTCAGATGGATGGTGCCAAGGGCATCCTTATCATACCCGACTGGCCTACACAACCGTGGTATCCGATGGTCTTTGACACGCTCAGTGAACCTTGGGTCCGTTTGCAGGGTAGCCCAGAATTAGTTACTCACCCTGTTTCAGGGGAGCCACATCCCTGCCATGGCTATTTAAATTTGTTGGCTTGCAGATTCTGAATCGGCCTTTAGTTGGATACGGCCTTTCTACCCGGACCATGGATACCATTGTGGCGTCGTGCCGAGAGTCTACAAGGCGAAGATACCGCTCTCACATCATGAAGTGGGAAGCCTTCTGCAGCCGCTCTCGCATCACGTACGATGCCGTGACTATAACCGACGTCCTGGAATTCCTCGCGGGGTTGCACCATGATGAACACTTAAGCTACAGTGCCATCAACAGCGACAGGAGCGCTCTATCATTCTACCTCAATATTGAGGTGGGATCCAACAGGCTAGTGTCCAGGCTCATGCGGGGTATTTTCAATACGAATCCGCCTACACCACGCTACAATATCACCTGGGATGTCAGGGTCGTTTTAACTCTGCTCAGGACGTGGTCCCCCATGGAAGGGATCCAGCTGGACAAACTCACCATGAAGCTGGTGATGTTACTAGCGCTGACTTCAGCACAGAGGGTACAGACACTCCATAAACTACGTGTCGACAGAATGATGTCTACCCCCACAGAAGTAGTTTTCTTTGTTGACGAGCTACTAAAGCAGCATAGACCTGGGTGCACAGGGCTGCAGCTGAAGTTCCCGGCATACCCCGCAGATGCTAGGCTATGTTTAGCCTCCCACATCCGTTACTACGTCAAGGTGACGGCAAGCATCAGAGGAAAAGAGAGATACCTGCTTGTCACTCATAAGAGACCTCACCATCGAGTGACAACACAGACGATATCCAGGTGGCTTCGAGTCGTCTTGGGTAAGTCAGGTATCGACACTAATGTGTTCAAATCTCATTCCACCAGGGCTGCATCGACGTCGGCGGCGAGGGTCATGGAGGTGCCCATGGACCATATTCTCGCCACAGCAGGATGGGCTAATGAAGCTGTGTTCCAGCGTTTCTACAACCGGCCCGTCGCTGCGCCTCTACAGTTCGCAGAAGCCGTGCTAGATGCGGGGCAAGAACGTGGAGATGTCCCCGAATAAGGGGTTTTTTGATCTGTTTGTTAATAAATATGATTTGTTTTGCAGTATGGACTAGTCAGCACGTTATTCCTCCCATCCATCCCTGGTAGTGGTGTGACAGCATGGACGTGGTCCAGGGCGTGTCATCACAGAAGCTTTGAAGTCTTCACGAAGTCACTCACGTGACTCCGAAATGAAATAGTAAGATTGAACGAGAACTTACCAGTTCGAAGGTTGATGTTTATTTCATGAGGAGTCGAAGTGAGGGATTTCGTGCCCTCCTCGCCCAACCCTCAATCACCTTCATCTGGTAATCTTAGTCGTTTTCATTCTTACTATGTGAAGTCATTTCTTTTGATTGGTTTCTGTGATTCCACGCCGCTACTTTGAAGTATGTTGAGCATGCGCGCCGGCGGGCTCTTCACGAAATCCCTCACTTCGACTCCTCATGAAATAAAGATCAACCTTCGAACTGGTAAGTTCTCGTTCAATCTTACTATTCTCTGCCTCAGAGGGCAGTTGAGGCCAGTTCATTGGTTATATTTAAGAGGGAGTTAGATGTGGCCCTTGTGGATAAAGGGATCAGGGGGTATGGAGAGAAGGCAGGTACAGGATACTGAGTTGGATGATCAGCCATGATCATATTGAATGGCGGTGCAGGCTCGAAGGGCCGAATGGCCTACTCCTGCTCCTATTGTCTATGTTTCTATGTTTCTAAATCTAAGCTAAACTTAAAATCAACTAAACTCCAAAACGGGACCAAAACTGGGCCAAACCGAGCCTAAACTCACCATCATCCAGTTGGGAGTCTGTACTTTGCTGAGGAGCTGACAGGCGTCGGAGGTGACAGACTGCACGCCCGCACACCACAGCACGGACAGCAGCCAGGGATCGTTCACCAGGTACACATTGGTGCTGATATTCCTCGACGCGTAGTCCCTGCAGGCAAACGAGAGATAGTGAGTGGGTCCCGAGAATCACAACTTATGGGGCGGCATGGTGGCGCAGCGTGTAGAGTTGCTGCCTCACAGTGCCAGGGGTCAACGGTTCGATCCTGACCTCGGGTGCACTGGTGTCTAGAATGTCATTTAAAAAAAAAAGAACTGCAGATGCCGGTTGATAGACTCAAAGTCACAGAAGGAACTGCAGATGCTGGAGAATCGAGGGTTACACAAAAAGCTGGAGAAACTCAGCGGGTGCAGCAGCATCTAAGGAGCGAAGGAGATAGGCGACGTTTCGGATCGAGACCCTTCTTCAGACTGGTCAGGGATCAGGGAAACGAGAGATATGGACGGTGATGTGGAGAGATAAAGAACAATGAATGAAAGATATGCAAAAAAGTATCGATGATAAAGGAAACAGGCCATTGTAAGCTGTTTGTGGTGTGAAAATGAGAAGCTAGTGCGACTTGGGTGGGGGAGAGATAGGGAGAGAAGGAATGCCAGGACCCGAGGGCTGAGGGAGAGGTGGGAAGGGGAGGAGGTTAAATTTGAGACTGGTTACATTTAAGACTGCACAAATCATGTGCAAAGCAAGACATAATTTACTTCCAGGAAACATACAAAAACTGTTTATGGAAAGACAGGGTGAGTAGATGTTTGGCAGATGCAGTATAATGTGGATAAATGTGAGGTTATCCACTTTGGTGGCAAAAATAGGAAAACAGACTATTACCTTCTAAATGTTCTTGTTTTGTCTTTTTTGGTTTTTATATGCTATTGCATACTTGCTTTTTTTTAAGTCTGTTCGAAATAAAGGATTTTGTTGTTATTATTATTGTTATGGTAAAATGCTGGAGTAACTCAACGGGTCGGGCAACGTCTCTGGAGAAAATGGATAGGGTCACATTTCTGGTTAGGAACGGAGCTATGAAGAAAGACCCCGGCCCGAAACGTCACCCATCCGTGGTCTGCCTGTCTAGCTGAGTTACTCCAGCACTTTGTGCCTTTTACATTCTGTTATAGAAACATAGAAATTAGGTGCAGGAGTAGGCCATTCGGCCCTTTGAGTCTGCACCGCCATTCAATATGATCATGGCTGATCATCCAACTCAGTATCCCGTACCTGCCTTCTCTCCATACCCTCTGATCCCCTTTAGCCACAAGGGCCACATCTAACTCCCTCTTAAATATAGCCAACGAACTGGTCCTATCCATGTACCTGTGCATCAGTATCCATGACGGGTGCGATGGGTGGAGAGGCTCAAATTGACGGTGTAATGTCGTAAGTGATTTGAGCAGAGTTAGGCCATTTGGCCCATCAATACTACGCCATTCAATCAAGGCTGATCTATCTCTCCCTCCTAACCCCATTCTCCTGCCTTCTCCCCGTAACCCTCGACACCCATATTAATCAAGAATCTATCTATCTCTGCCTTAAAAATATCCATTGGCCTCCACTGCCTTCTGTGGCAAAGAATTCCACGGATTCACCGCAATCTGATTAAAGAAATTCCTCCTCATCTCCTTCCTAAAAGACCGTCCTTAACTCTGAGGCTACGACCTCTGGTCCTGGACTCTCCCACTAGTGGAAACAGCGAAACATAAAAAATAGGTGCAGGAGTAGGCCATTCGGCCCTTCGAGCCAGCACCGCCATTCAATGTGATCATGGCTGATCATCCACAATCAGTACCCCGTTCCTGCCTCCTCCCCCATATCCCTTGATTCTGTTAGCCCTAAGAGTTCTCTCTTGAAAACATCCAGTGAATCGGCCTCCACTGCCTTCTGTGGCAGAGAATTCCACAGATTCACAACTCTCTGGGTGAAAACGTTTTTCCTCATCTCAGTCCTAAATGGCCGACCCCTTATTCTTAAACTGTGGCCCCTGGCTCAGGACTCCCCCAACATCAGGAACCTTTTTCCTGCATCGAGCGTCCCTTAAGATTATGTAAGAAAGAACTGCAGATGCTGGTAAAGTGGAAGGGAGACACAAATTGCTGGAGTAACTCAGCGGGTCAGGAAGGTTTCAATAGGCAATAGACAATAGGTGCAGGAGTCGGCCATTCGGCCCTTCGAGCCAGCACCGCCATTCATTGTGATCACGGCTGATCATCCCCAATCAGTACCCCGTTCCTGCCTTCTCCCCATATCCCCTGACTCCGCTATTTTGAAGAACCCTATCTAGCTCTCTCTTGAAAGCATCCAGAGAACCCGCCTCTGAGACAGAGAATTCCAGAGACAGTTTCAGACTGAAGAAGGGTCTCGATCCGAAACGTCGCCCATTCCTTCTCTCCAAAGATGCTGCCTCGCCAGCTGAGTTACTCCAGCATGTTGTGTCTGCCCCTCAAGAATGCTGCATGTTTCTATTAGATCCCCTCTCATCCTTCTGAACATTATGGAGTATGAACAATCTGGAGTATGGTGTACAATTTTGGTCACCCAATTATAGGAAGGATGTCAACAAAATAGAGAGGGTACAGAGGAGATTTACTAGAATGTTGCCTGGGTTTCAACAGCTAAGTTACAGAGATAGGTTGAATAAGTTAGGCCTTTATTCTCTGGAGCGCAGAAGGTTAAGGGGGGACTTGATAGAGGTCTTTAAAATGATGAGAGGGATAGACAGAGTTGATGTGGACAAGCTTTTCCCTTTGAGAATAGGGAAGATTCAAACAAGAGGACATGACTTTAGAATTAAGGGACAGAAGTTTAGGGGTAACATGAGGGGGAACTTCTTTACTCAGAGAGTGGTAGCGGTGTGGAATGAGCTTCCAGTGGAAGTGGTGGCGGCAGGTTCGTTGGTATCATTTAAAAATAAATTGGATAGGCATATGGATGAGAAGGGTATGGAGGGTCATGGTATGAGTGCAGGCAGGTGGGACTAAGGGAAAAAAGTTGTTCGGCACGGACTTGAAGGTCCGAGATGGCCTGTTTCCGTGATGTAATTGTTATATGGTTATATGGTTATTAAGCCCCGTCGACCCGTTTCCAGATCCACTCTGTCCGAGCCCAGTGCATTACCGCATCTGATCGGCGTTGATCCGGTTGTAGCGTAGGTTGAGCCCGGCGAACCCTTGGCTGCGCAGTTCCGTGGCGTTGAGCTTCAGCGAGGTAACCTGCTGGAATCTCGGGGCGATCTGTCGAACCAGCCACCGCTCCTCTCCCGGCAGCCACTTCACCTGATGTCACAACACAAGACATCTCGTCACCAGAAACGCCGGCCCGATCTAGCCGCTCGACACACACGGCTCGCTGTGAGGCACGCGGCCGTACAGAGTTTGCACGTTTTCCCCGTGACCCGCGCGGGTTTTCTCCGAGATCTTCGGTTTCCTCCCACACTCCAAAGACGTGCAGGTTTGTAGGCTAACTGGCTTGGTGTAAATGTAAATTGCCCCTGGCGTGTCCAACTGGCTTGGGATATATACCGACTGTGTAAAACTGTCCCCAGTGTGTGTAGGATAGCGTTTAAACCCCTGTTCCACCGTACGAGTTCATTCCAAGAGCTCTCTCTCCCGAGTTTGCCCTGATTCGAACTCGGAGATTTACGGTAATGGCCGCTCGTCGGTACTCGGGGCTCTCGTGGACATTTTTCAACGCGTTGATAAAAATCTTCACGCGTCTTCCCGTGCTTACCTGCCGTTAGCGAGTCTTCCCGAGTACCTGCCGTTAGCGTTACGAGCCGCTAAGAGACGTCCCCGAGCTCCGACGTTCCCGTTGCGTTAATTCTCCGTGCTTACCACGAGTTTGATTTTTTTTTAAAAACTCGGGAGAGCTCTTGGAATGAACTCGTACCGTGGGACAGGGCTATTAGTGTGCGGGATCGCTGGACAGCCTGGACTGGGTGGGCCGAAGGGCCTGAGTACAGGATTTGAGTATAGGAGCAGGGAGGTTCTACTTCAGTTGTATAGGGTCTTGGTGAGACCACACCTGGAGTATTGCGTACAGTTCTGGTCTCCAAATCTGAGGAAGGACATTATTGCCATAGAGGGAGTGCAGAGAAGGTTCACCAGACTGATTCCTGGGATGTCAGGACTGTCTTATGAACAAAGACTGCATAGACTCGGTTTATACTCTCTAGAATTTAGGAGATTGAGAGGCGATCTTATAGAAACTTACAAAATTCTTAAGGGGTTGGACAGGCTAGATGCAGGAAGATTGTTCCCGATGTTGGGGAGGTCCAGGACAAGGGGTCACAGCTTAAGAATAAGGGGGAAATCCTTTAGGACCGAGATGAGAAGGACTTTTTTCACACAGAGAGTGGTGGGTCTCTGGAACTCTCTGGCACAGAGGGTAGTTGAGGCCAGTTCATTGGCTATATTTAAGAGGGAGTTGGATGTGGCCCTTGTGGCTAAGGGGATCAGGGGGTATGGAGAGAAGGCAGGTACGGGATACTGTGTTGGATGATCAGCCATGATCAGATTGGATGGCGGTGCAGGCTCGAAGGGCCGAATGGCCTACTCCTGCACCTATTTGCTATGTTTCTATGTCTGTTTCAGCGCTGTAACCCACTAACCAAGCAGAGCGTGTTCTTCAGCCCGAAGGTGCGAATGGGAATTAAAAATGGAAAGAACGTGTCTAGTATTGTCAGAGTATAGTGTCCACTTGTGGCGATATAGACTATGTCACAGGAAAGGTGTGCTCAAGCTGGAAAAGGTGCAGAGAAGATTTACGAGGATGTTGCCGGGACTAGAGGGTGTGAGCTACAGGGAGAGGTTGAGCAGGCTGGGTCTCTATTCCATGGAGCGCAGGAGGATGAGGGGCGATCTCATAGAGGGGTACAAAATCACGAGAGGAATAGATCGGGCAGAGTCTCTTGCCCCGAGTAGGGGAATCGAGGACCATTGGACACAGGTTTACGGTGAGGGGGTAATGTTTTAATTGAAACATGAGAGGTAACCTTTTTCACACAAAGGGTGGTGGGTGTGTGGAACGAGCTGCCGGAGGAGGTAGTTGTGGCAGGGACTATCGCAAAGTTTTAAGTACATGGATTGGAGGAATTTGGAGGGATATGGGCCAAATGGTTTTGTATACCTCTGTATGATCACTTCTATAAGACGGGCCAAATGGCCTAATTCTGTTCCTCTGATTTATGACCCTGTTAGTTCAGTGTAGTTCATTGTCCCGTGTACCGAGGTACAGGGAAAAGCTTCTGTGGCGCGCTAACCAGTCAGCGGAAAGACAATACATGATTACAATCGAGCCGTCCACAGTGTACAGATACAGGATAAAGGGAATGACGTTTAGTGCAAGATAAAGCCAGCAAAGTCCGATCAAGGATAGTCTGAGGGACACCTAAGAGGTAGATAGTAGTTCAGGACCACTCTCTCGTTGGTGAGAGGATGGTTCAGTTGCCTGATAACAGCCGGGAAGAAACTGTCCCTGAATCTGGAGGTGTGTGTTTTCACATTTCTGTACCTCTTGCCCGATGGGAGAGGGGAGAAGAGGGAGTGGCCGGGGTGAGACTGGTCCTTGATTCTTGCTGTTGATGGAGTGCAGCGTAGGTTTACAAGGTTAATTCCCGGGATGGCGGGACTGTCATATGCTGAGAGAATGGAGTAGCTGGGCTTATATACTCTGGAGTTTAGAAGGATGAGAGGGGATCTTATCGAAACATATAAGATTATTAAGGTTTTGGACACGCTAGAGGCAGGAAACGTGTTCCCGATGTTGGGGGAGTCCAGAACCAGGGGCCACACAGTTTAAGAATAAGGGGTAAGTCATTTAGAACGGAGACGAGGAAACACTTTTTCTCACAGAGAGTTGGAAGTCTGTGGAATTCTCTGCCTCAGAGGGCGGTGGAGGCCGGTTCTCTGGATGCTTTGAAGAGAGAGCTAGATAGGGCTCTTAAAGATAGCAGAGTCAGGGGATATGGGGAGAAGGCAGGAACGGGGTACTGATTGGGGATGATCAGCCATGATCACAGTGAATAACGTAGATAGAAGTTCAGGACTGCTCTCTGGTTGTGGTAGGATGATTCAGTTGCCTGATAACAGCTGGGAAGAAACTGCCCCTGAATCTGGAGGTGTGTGCATTCGTTTTCACACTTCTGTACCTCTTGCCCGATGGGAGAGGGGGGGAAGAGGGAGTGGCCGGGGGTGAGACTGGTCCTTGATGATGTGCTGGCCTTGCCCGTTGTGAACCAAGGGTGGCCATGGTGGCGCAGCGGTAGAGTCGCTGCCTTACAGCACTTTTAGTGCCAGAGATGTGGGTTCGATCCCGACTACGGGTGCTGTCTGTACGGAGTTTGCACGTTCTCCCCGTGACCGCGTGGGTTTTCAATTTACATTTATACCAAGCCAATTAACCTGCAAACCTGTACGTCTTTGGTGTGTGGGAGGAAACCGAAGATGTCGGAAAAAAACCCACGAAGGCCACGGGGCGAACGTACAAACTCCGTGCTCTAGATGCAGGGAGATTGTTCCCGATGTTGGGGAAGTCCAGAACAAGGGGTCACAGTTTAAGGATAAGGGGGGAAGTCTTTTCGGACCGAGATGAGAATTTTTTTTTTTCACACAGAGAGTGGTGAGTCTCTGGAATTCTCTGCCACAGAAAGCAGTTGAGGCCAGTTCATTGGCTATATTTAAGAGGGAGTTAGATGAGGCCCTTGTGTCTGACTGTTATTAAAACCGAAGATCTCGGGAAAAAAACCCACGCAGGTCACGGGGAGAACGTGCAAACTCCGTACAGACGGCGCCCGTAGTCGGGATCGAACCCGGGTCTCCGGCGCTGTAAGGCGAGCGGCTCGGTGGGTACCCGTTCCCAGGCCGTATCTCTAAACTACAGCCCGCACATCGAGGGCGAGGATCGGCGCCCGTCCCAAGCTCACCAGCTGGTGGGGGATGCCCGAGTGGAAGATGGCGTCCAGGGTGACGTTGAGCCAGGTGGAGCGGTACGGGTGCCCGGCAGGCGGACGCCACAGGTCCACCATGACCGACAGGTTCCGCCTCACGGCCAGCTGCAGTACGTCCGCCAGCCGGCACAGCGACTGGTTCAACGCCTCCTCCATCTCCTCGTCCGACAGCTCCCTCGCCGTCCAGAACGGATCTTCCTGCAAGGAAAGATTCACACTGTCAACGGCTGAACTCGTAAAGCCTCTGTCCCACTGTACGAGGTAAATCAACGGTTCTCCCGAGTTTTGGATCTTATAGAAACTTGACCTAAAACATAGAAACATAGAAATTAGGTGCAGGAGTAGGCCATTCGGCCCTTCGAGCCTGCACCGCCATTCAATATGATCATGGCTGATCATCCAACTCAGTATCCCGTACCTGCCTTCTCTCCATACCCTCTGATCCCCTTAGCCACAAGGGCCACATCTAACTCCCTCTTAAATATAGCCAATGAACTGGCCTCAACTACCCTCTGTGGCAGAGAGTTCCAGAGACCCACCACTCTCTGTGTGAAAAAAGTTCTTCTCATCTCGGTCCTAAAGGATTTCCCCCTTATTCTTAAGCTGTGACCCCTTGTCCTGGACCTCCCCAACATCGGGAACAATCTTCCTGCATCTAGCCTGTCCAACCCCTTAAGAATTTTGTAAGTTTCTATAAGATCCCCTCTCAATCTCCTAAATTCTAGAGAGTATAAACCGAGTCTATGCAGTCTTTGTTCATAAGGCAGTCCTGACATCCCAGGAATCAGTCTGGTGAACATTCTCTGCACTCCCTCTATGGCAATAATGTCCTTCCTCAGATTTGGAGACCAGAACTGCACACAATACTCCAGGTGTGGTCTCACCAAGACCCTGTACAACTGAAGTAGAACCTCCCTGCTCCTATGCTCAAATCCTTTTGCTATGAAAGCTAACATACCATTCGCTTTCTTCACTGCCTGCTGCACCTGCATGCCTACTTTCAATGACTGGTGTACCATGACACCCAGGTCTCGCTGCATCTCCCCTTTTCCTAATCGGCCACCATTTAGATAATAGTCTGCTTTCCTATTTTTGCCACCAAAGTGGATAACCTCACATTTATCCACATTATACTGCATCTGCCAAACATTTGCCCACTCACCCAGCCTAACCAAGTCACCTTGCAGTCTCCTAGCATCCTCCTCACAGCTAACACTGTCCCCCAGCTTAGTGTCATCCACGTCACCCATTCCTTCTCTCCAGTGGCGCTGCCTGTCCCGCTGAGATACTCCAGCTTTTTGTATCTATCTTCACCTTCAAATTTTAACCTTAAACTAACCTATTCCTGGGATGTCAGGACTTCCATATGACGAAAGACTGGATAGACTCGGATTGTACTCGCTGGAATTTTGAAGATTGAGGTGGGATCTTATAGAAACGTACAAAATTCTTAAGGGGTTGGACAGGCTAGATGCAGGAAGATTGTTCCCGATGTTGGGGAGGTCCAGGACAAGGGGTCACAGCTGAAGGATAAGGGGGAAATCCTTTAGGACCGAGATGAGAAGGACTTTTTTCACACAGAGAGTGGTGGGTCTCTAGAACTCTCTGCCACAGAAGGTAGTTGAGGCCAGTTCATTGGCTATATTTAAGAGGGAGTTAGATGTGGCTAAAGGGATTAGAGGGTATGGAGAGAAGGCAGGTACGGGATACTGAGTTGGATGATCAGCCATGATCATATTGAATGGCGGTGCAGGCTCGGAGGGCCGAATGGCCTACTCCTGCACCTAATTTCTATGTTTCTATGTTTTCCCGATACGATCTCGGAGAATGTCCGTAGCGGGTCCGTAGGAGTTCGTGGATGTCACGTGGCGGCTCGTAAGAGTAACAGTAGGTACTCGGGAAATCCGGTAAACTCGTGACGTTTTTTTTCCAACACTGCAAAAAATGTCCAAGAGTAAAAAAATACTTGTGATGAAAAAAAGTGTTACATCATACTCGTACGAGCCGCTACGAGACATCCACGTACTCCTACCGACCCGCTACGGACATTCACCGAGTTTGAATCAGGGAAAAAACTCGGGAGAACTCTTGAATTACCTCGTACAATGGGACAGGGGCTTTACATGGGAGAGAGGCAATGCAGACGATGAGATCAATAGACTATATACAATAGGTGCAGGAGTAGAGGCCAAGTCTGAATGGCGGAGGAGACTCCAAGTCTACTCCGCCATTCAATCATGGCTCATCTATCTCTCCTAACCCCATTCTCCTGCCTTCTCCCCATAACCCCTGACACCCGTACTAATCGAGAATCTATCTATCTCTGCCTTAAAACCGCTGACTTGGCCTCCACAGCCGTCTGTGGTAAAGAATTCCACAGATTCACCGCCCTCTGGCTAAAGAAATTCCTCCTCATCTCCTTCCTAAAAGAACGGCCTTTAATTCTGAGGCCGTGACCTCTAGTCCTAGACTCTCCCACTGGTGGAAACATCCTCTCCACATCCACTCAGTCCAGGCCTTTCGCTGTTCAATAGACAATAAACATTAGGTGCAAGAGTAGGCCATTCAGCCCTTCGAGATTGACCTGAAACGTCGCCTATCTCCTTCGCTCCTTAGATGCTGCTGCACCCGCTGAGTTTCTCCAGCCTTTTGTGTACCCTTAATAATCTTATATGTTTCAATGTTTCAATGAGATCCCCTGCACCAGCGAGACCCAAGTCTCTTTGCGCCTCCTGTCCCCATTCACGCCGTCCAAGGCTTTCATGGTCAGACCACTCACGGTCAGGGTGACCCCCCCCCCCCCCCCCCCACACACACACACACACACACACACACACACACACACACACACACACACACACACAGAGTCCTTGGTCCTCCACCCACCTGAGAGAACCAGCGGCCAGCGTTGAGCTCCTTCAGGTCAGTCCAGTTGAAGGTGGCGGCGTTGTCCGAGGCTCGGTCGCGGAAGACCTCGTCCACGTTGGTGGTCCTCCGCAGCGTGGTGTCGTGCATCACGAACGCAACTCCGTCGTAACTGCAACAGTGAGTGGCGTTACCGATGGTCAGACCACGTGCGGTCGAACCCGCGCCAGCGGTCTACGAGGGCTGTCACGTCGCGCCACGGGATGAGGGGGAGTGCCCTGCTGCATCAGCAGATCCTACCTTGAGGTCACCAGTCGACAGCAAAGACCCCACAGCGAGCAAGATCGACCACTCGACGAAATAGACATAGTACGGTCATGGGCAGATTCGCGGGGAATTTTCGGCCCCATTTCCGTAACCGGCTTCCGTCTCCGCACCAAAGATCCCGTCACAGCGGAGCAAAGATACTAGTGCGGAGACGGAAGCCGGTTACGGAAACATCCTCGTAAAAATAAAAGTCATTTGGTAAAAATCTTCTCCTCATTTTCAGAATTTTAATTTATTAACACAAACTGTTCCCCCGCAACGTTGATTACACTGCGGGTCGGGTCGGGACAGGACGGGTCGGGTCGGGTCGGGACAGGTCGGGTCGGGTCGGGTTACCGAAATGGATGACAAAAAGGCCCACGTTCCGCTCCGTTGCGTACAACAAGTCAGCCCGTTGCATTTACCGGGAGTGGTCTATCTTGCTCCGCTATAGGATCTTTGGTGGACAGGTAGCTGAGCTCGAGGCAACGCCCTCGCTCAGTAGCAGCAGCGGCAGCAGCAACTGCTCAGAATGTTACACTAACCAAACTTGCATGTACACCAACCACGTAACGTCGTAATAAAGCAACTGATTGGTCACCGCGTCTGGGACCGCTACAACGGGACAATTAAATTCTTGCAGGTAGACAAAAATGCTGGAGAAACTCAGCGGGTGAGGCAGTATCTATGGAGCGAAGGAAATAGGCGACGATTTTGGGTCGAGACCCTTCTTCAGTCCTTCGCTCCATAGATGATGCCTCACCCGCTGAGTTCCTCCAGCACTTTTGTCTACCTTCAATTGTCCAGCATCTGCAGTTCCTTCTTAAATTAAATTCTTGGAGGACCTACAGTTGTGCAAGCCATTGGTGAGATTTGCCATATTTAGAAACATAGACAATAGGTGCAGGAGTAGGCCATTCGGCCCTTCGAGCCAGCACCGCCATTCAATGTGATCATGGCTGATCATCCACAATCAGTACCCCGTTCCTGCTTTCTCCCCATATCCCTTGCTTCCGTTAGCCCCAAGAGCTAAACCTAACTCTCTCTTGAAAACATCCAGTGAATTGGCCTCCACTGCCTTCTGTGGCAGAGAATTCCCAGTTTCACAACTGAAAAAAAATGTCCTCATCTCAGTCCTAAATGGCCTACCCCTTATTCTTAAACTGTGACCCCTGGTTCTGGACTCCCCAAACATGGGGAAGATTTTTAAGAGCCCTATCTAGCTCTCTCTTGAAAGTATCCAGAGAACCGGCCTCCACCTCCCTCTGAGGCAGAGAATTCCACAGACTCACAACTCTCTGTGTGAAAAAGTGTTTCCTCATCTCCGTTCTAAATGGCTGACTCCTTATTCTTAAACTGTGTGGCCCCTGGTTCTGGACTCCTCCAACATTGGGAACATGTTTCCTGCCTCTAGTGTGTCCAAACCCTTAATAATCTTATATGTTTCAATAAGATCCCCTCTCATCCTTCTAAACTCCAGAGTGTACAAGCCCAGCTGCTCCATTCTCTCAGCATATGACAGTCCCGCCATCCCGGGAATTAACCTGGTGAACCTACGCTGCACTCCCTCAATAGCAAGAATGTCCTTCCTCAAATTAGGGGACCAAAACTGCGCACCATACTCCAGGCGTGGTCTCACTGGGGCTCTGTACAACTGCAGAAGGACCTCTTTGCTCCTGTACTCAACTCCTCTTGTTATAAACGCCAACATGCCATTCGCTTTCTTCACTGCCTGCTGTACCTGCGTGCTTACTTTCATAGACTGATGTACAAGGACCCCCAGATCCCGTTGTACTTCCCCTTTTCCCAACATGACGCCATTCGCTTTCTTCACATCTCACCAACAACCGTTCACCCCGTTGCCAGCCACGGGAGCTGCAGAACCCACCTGATGGTCACGTTGACAAAGAAGCCATCGGCCTGCTGCTCCACCGCCCGCTGGAAGGACATCAACGTGTTCTCCGGGGCGAGCTGGGGGAGGAAGGGACAGGACACATCATATAACCATATAACAATTGCAGCACGGAAACAGGCCATCTCGGCCCTTCCAGTCCATGCCGACCATTTATTTTCCCCTAGTCCCATCTACCTGCACTCAGACCATACCACTCCATTCCCTTCCCATCCATATACCTATCCAATTTACTTTTAAATGATAAAATCGATCCTGCCTCCACCACTTCTGCAGGAAGCTCATTCCACACAGCCACCACTCTCTGAGTAAAGAAGTTCCCCCTCATGTTACCCCTAAACTTCTGTCCCTTAATTCTCAAATCATGGCCACATGTTTGAATCTTCCCTACCCTCAATGGGAAAAGCTTATCCACGTCAACTCTGTCTATCCCTTTCATCATTTTAAAGACCTCAATCAAGTCCCCCCTTAACCTTCTGTGCTCCAGAGAATAAAGACCTAACTTAGAAACATGGAAACATTGAAATTAGGTGCAGGAGTAGGCCATTCGGCCCTTCGAGCCTACACCGCCATTCAATGTGATCATGGCTGATCATCCAACTCAGTATCCCGTACCTGCCTTCTCTCCATACCCTCTGATCCCCTTAGCCACAAGGGCCACATCTAACTCCCTCTTAAATATAGCCAATGAATTGGCCTCAACTACCCTCTGTGGCAGAGAGTTCCAGAGACCCACCACTCTCTGTGTGAAAAAAGTCCTTCTCATCTCGGTCCTAAAGGAATTCCCCCTTATCCTTAAGCCGTGACCCCTTGTCCTGGACCTCCCCAAACATCGGGAACAATCTTCCTGCATCTAGCCTGTCCAACCCCTTAAGAATTTTGTAAGTTTCTATAAGATCCCCCCCTCAATCTCCTAAATTCTAGAGAGTATAAACCGAGTCTATGCAGTCTTTGTTTGATAAGACAGTCCTGACATCCCAGGAATCAGTCTGGTGAACCTTCTCTGCACTCCCTCTATGGCAATAATGTCCTTCCTCAGATTTGGAGACAAGAAGTGTACACAATAACTTGTTCAACCTTTCTCTGTAACTAAAGGGCCTGTCCCACCAGCATGCAACTCTATGCGATGAACGCGATCAAACCGGCAGCGGGGGCCGCGCGGAGGTCGGGTGATCCCCTGTACAGGGCCGTTCCCACCAGCATGCGCCTGCATGCGGCAAGCGCGACCAAACCGGCAGCGGGGGCCGCGCGGAGGTCGGGTGAGTGGCGCAACGCGGCGCAAAGTGAGGCGAACTTGGAGCGAAGTCTAAGGTAAGTTCGCCAGGACAGAGAGGGGCACACAGAGAGGGGCACAGAGGCACACACACAGAGAGGGGCACAGAGGCACACACACACACAGGGCCACGGAGTCACACACATAGAGGGTCACGGAGGCATAGAGTTGCATGCTGGTGGGACAGGCCCTTTAGTTGCTGGAACCCAGGCAACATTCTAGTAAATCTCCTCTGTACTCTCTCTATTTTGTTGACATCTCTCCTATAATTTGGCGACCAAAATTGTACACCATACTCCAGAATTGGCCTCGCCAAAGCCTTGTACAAATTAAACTTCAGGTAAAGGAAGGAACTGCAGATGCCAGTTGAAACCAAAGACAGACACAATATGCTGGAGTTACTACGCGTTAGAACTTTATTTTTCTCCCAGGAGGGAAATTGATCTGCCAACATACAAAATTATAAAAGGACTGGACAAGCTAGATGCAGGAAAAATGTTCCCAATGTTGGGCGAGTCCAGAACCGGGGGCCACACAGTCTTAGAATAAAGGGGAGGTCATTTAAGACTGAGGTGAGAAAAAACTTTTTCACCCAGAGAGTTGTGAATTTGTGGAATTCCCTGCCACAGAGGGCAGTGGAGGCCAAATCACTGGATGGATTTAAGAGAGAGTTAGATAGAGCTCTAGGGGCTGGTGGAATCAATAGACAATAGACAATAGGTGCAGGAGTAGGCCATTCGGCCCTTCAAGCCAGCACCGCCATTCAATGTGGTCATGGCTGATCATCCCCAATCAGTACCCCGTTCCTGCCTTCTCCCCATATCCCCTGACTCCGCTATCTTTAAGAGCCCTCTCTAGCTCTCTCTTGAAAGTATCCAGAGAACCGGCCTCCACCGCCCTCTGAGGCAGGGAATTCCACAGACTTGTGTTCATAAAAACACAACATACAGGAAACATGGAGGGGAGAAGAGGGGGTGGCCAGGGAGCCCGATCAAGGATAGTCCGAGGGTCACCAATGAGGTAGATAGTAGTTCAGGACCGCTCCCTGGTTGTGGTAGGATGGTTCAGTTGCCTGATAACAGCCGGGAAGAAACTGTCCCTGAATCTGGAGGTGTGTGCGTTCGTTTTCACACTTCTGTACCTCTTGCCTGATGGGAGAGGGGGGAAGAGGGAGTGGCCGGGGTGTGACTGGTCCGTGATGATGCTGCTGGCCTTGCCGAGGCAGCGTGAGGTGTAGATGGAGTCGGTGGAAGGGAGGTCGGGTTTTGCAATGGTCTGGGCTGCGTCCACAATTCACTGCAATTCCTTGCAGTCTTGGATGGAACCCATTGAGGACATTGGACTTTGTCTCTGGAACTGATGCGCTACAATGCTGAGAACTATATTCTGCACTCTGTATCTTCCTCTTTGCTCTACCTATTGGACTCGAGTTGGAACTGATTGTATTTATGTATAATTTAAGAAAACTGCAGATGATGGAAAAATCAAAGGTAGACAAAAATGCTGGAGAAACTCAGCGGGTGAGGCAGCATCTATGGAGCGAAGGAAATGGGCAACGTTTCGGGTCAAAACCTTTCTTCAGACTGATGTGAGGGTGGGGGAAGAAGAAAGGAAGAGGCGGAGCCAGTGGGCTGAGGGAGATCTGAGACGGGGAGGGAGAAAGCAGGGACTACCTGAAATTGGAGAAGTCAATGTTCATACCGCTGGGGTGTAAACTACCCAAGCTAAATATGAGCTGCTGCTCCTCCAATTTACGGTGGGCCTCACTCTGGCCATGGAGGAGGCCCAGGACAGAAAGGTCGGATTGGGAATGGGAGGGGGAGTTGAAGTGCTGAGCCACCGGGAGATCAGGTTGGTTATTGCGAACCAAGCGGAGGTGTTGGGCGAAGCGATCGCCGAGCCTGCGCTTGGTCTCACCGATGTAGAGCAGCCGACACCTGGAGCAGCGGATGCAGTAGATGAGGTTGGAGGAGGTGCAGGTGAACCTCTGCCTCATCTGGAAAGACTGCTTAGGTCCTCGGACGGAGTCAAGGGGGGGAGGTGAAGGGACAAGTGTCGATCTTTGGATTTAGGAGGGATCTCACCGCCTCGCTGCTGCCACCCAGTGTCCAACACATCAACCCACACCTCAGTGGCTCAAAGACAAGGTTTGAAATCACTTGCAGTATTCGCCATGTCCACTTGGTGGCAGAGGTTGGAATGCAAAGTTGAAATATGTTCCACACTGGAATCTCTGCTAATGCCACAATTCCCCGCTCAAGTCAAGATTGAAGAGAGTTTATTGTCATGTGTCCCTGACAGGACAATGAAATTCTTGCTTTGCTTCAGCACAACAGAACATAGTAGGCATTGACTACAGAACAGATGAAGAAGGGTCTCGACCCCAAACGTCGCCTATCTCCTTCGCTCCTTAGATGCTGCTGCACCCGCTGAGTTTCTCCAGCTTTTTGTGTACCCCTCGATTCTCCAGCATGTGCAGTTCCTTCTTTAACAGAACAGATCAGTGTGTCCATATAACATTATATACGTAAATACACACATGAATAAATAAAACAGTTAAAGTGCAAATAAACAGATAATGGGCTATTAATGTTCAGAGTTTTGTCCGAGCCAGGTTTAATAGCCTGATGGCTGTGGGGAAGCAGCTATTCCTGAACCTGGACGTTGCAGTCTTCAGGCTCCTGTACCTTCTACCTGAAGGTAGCGGGGAGATGAGTGTGTGGCCAGGGTGGTGTGGGTCCTTGATGATGCTGCCAGCCTTTTTGAGGCAGCGACTGCGATAGATCCCCTCGATGGAAGGGAGGTCAGAGCCGATGATGGACTGGGCAGTGTTTACTGCTTTTTGTAGTCTTTTCCTCTCCAGGGTGGCTCAAGTTGCCGAACCAAGCCCCGATGCAACCGGTCAGCAAGCTCTCTACTGTGCACCTGTAGAAGTTAGAGAGAGTCCTCCTTGACAGACCGACTCTCCGTAATCTTCTCAGGAAGTAGAGGCGCTGATGTGCTTTCTTGATAATTGCATCTGTGTTCTCGGACCAGGAAAGATCGTCACAGATGTGCACGCCCAGGAATTTAATTAAAAATTCAAGCTTCCACTGAATTTAATTATTTATTACATATCTCACAGGGCGGTGAAAATGGATCTTTGCATCATTCTCTGCTTGAAGTGGGAGCTTTGCTGTATTTAATCTATGTTTAGAGTCACTGAGTGATACAGTGCGGAAACAGGCCCTTCAGCCCAACTTGCCCACACTGACCAACAATGCCCCATCTGCGCCCGTCCCACCTGCCTGCGTTTGACCCATATTCTACTAAACCTTTCCTATCCATCTACCTGTACAAATGTCTTTTAAATGTTATAGAACCTGCGTCAACTACCCCCTCCGGCAGCTCATTCCATACACCCACCACCCTCCGTGTGGAAAATGTTGCCCCTCAGGTTACAATAGACAATAGGCGCAGGAGTAGGCCATTCGGCCCTTCGAGCCAGCACCGTCATTCAATATGATCATGGCTGATCGTCCACAATCAGTACCCCGTTCCTGCTTTTTCCCCATATCTCGTGATTCCGTCAGCCCTAAGAGCTATCTCCATTTCTCTCTCTCTTGAAAACATCCAGTGATTTGGCCTCCACTGCCTTCTGTGGCAGAGAATTCCACAAATTCACAACCCTCTGCGTAAAAAAGTATTTCCTCATCTCCGTTCCAAATGGCCGACCCCTTATTCTTAAACTGTGGCCCCTGGTTCTGGACTCCACACCTGGAGTATTGTGTGCAGTTTTGGTCTCCAAATTTGAGGAAAGACATTCTTGCTATTGAGGGAGTGCAGCGTAGGTTCACCAGGTTAATTCCCGGGATGGCGGGACTGTCATATGCTGAGAGAATGGAGCGGCTGGGCTTGTACACTCTGGAGTTTAGAAGGATGAGAGGGAATCTTATTGAAACATATAAGATTATTAAGGGTTTGGACACGCTAGAGGCAGGAAACATGTTCCCGATGTTGGGGGAGTCCAGAACCAGGGGCCACACAGTTTAAGAATAAGGGGTAAGCCATTTAGAACGGAGACGAGGAAACACTTTTTCACACAGAGAGTTGTGAGTCTGTGGAATTCTCTGCCTCAGAGGGCGGTGGAGGCCGGTTCTCTGGATGCTTTCAAGAGAGAGCTAGATATGGCTCTTAGAGATAGCGGAGTCAGGGGATATGGGGAGAAGGCAGGAACGGGGTACTGATTGGGGATGATCAGCCGCGATCACATTGAATGGCGGTGCTGGCTCGAAGGGCCCATTGGCCTACTCCTGCGCCTATTGTCCACTGTCTATTACGTGTGCTGTTCCGTCAGGGCCAACATACCATGGGTGCTCCTCGGTTCCCGATGATGTCCGGTCTCGGGCCGAGATCCTCCCTGTTCATGATGCAGGGAGAGTAGATGACCAGCGGGAGGAGGTAGAGAGCCAGCAGCACCCCCACGTACAGGATGAGAAACAGGGCCTGGAAAACTAGGAGCAGACAGATACTGAGCATTAGTAGCCCGGAGACAGGGGAGATGGGACTTGAGACACGCACAGTGCACCATCCAGTCCGTGCTGACCAGCGATCACCACACACTCTAGCACTAACTAACTAACTAACTAGACAGCTAGCTAACCAGCTAACTAACAAACTAGCTAACTAGCTAACTAACTAACAAACTAGACAACTAGCTAACTAGCTAACTGGCTAACTAGCTAACTAACTAACTAACTAACTAACTAACTAGACAACTAGCTAACTAGCTAACTGGCTAACTAACAAACTAGCTAACTAACTAACTAACTAACTAACAAACAAACTAGACAACTAGCTAACTAGCTAACTGGCTAACTAACAAACTAGCTAACTAACTAACTAACTATCAAACAAACTAGACAACTAGCTAACTGGCTAACTAACAAACTAACTAACTAGCTAACTAACTAACTAACAAACTAGACAACTAGCTAACTGGCTAACTAACAAACTAGCTAGCTAACTAACTAACTAACTCTCACACACACTCATACACACTCACACACTCTGATGCGCTCTCACACACACTCACTCTCATACACACACACACACAACACACACTCTCACACACACGCGCACACACTCTCACACACACGCGCACACACTCTCACACGCGCACACACACTCTCACACACACACACACACACACTCTCACACACACACTCTCACACACACACTCTCACACACACACTCACACACACACACACTCTCACACACACACTCTCACACACACACGTGCACACACTCTCACACACACGCGCACACACACACACTCTCACACACACACTCTCACACACACACTCTCACACACACACTCTCACACATACACTCTCACACACACACTCTCACACACACACACACGTGCACACACTCTCACACACACGCGCACACACTCTCACACGCGCACACACACTCTCACACACACACTCACACACACTCTCACACACACTCTCACACACACACTCTCACACACACACTCTCACACATACACTCTCACACACACACTCTCACACACACACACACGTGCACACACTCTCACACACACGCGCACACACTCTCACACGCGCACACACACTCTCACACACACACTCACACACACTCTCACACACACTCTCACACACACACTCACACACACACTCTCACACATGCACACACACACTCTCACACACTCTCACACACACACTCTCACACGCGCACACACACACTCTCACATACACACTCTCACACACACACTGACACACACTCTCACACGCGCACACACACTCACACACACAACACACTCACACACGCACACACGCACGCACACACACTCTCACACGCGCGCACACACGCACACACACACTCCCATACACACACTCACACACTTTCACACACACACACACGCACACACACACACTCTCACTCTCACACTCACTCACACACACACTCACACACACACTCACACACACATATGCACACACGCACTCTCACACTCACTCACACGCACACACTCATACATTAGGGATGATCTTACAATTTTTTACTGAAGCCAATTAACCTACAAACCTGAAGACAGACACAACATGCTGGAGTAACTCAGTGGGACGGGCAGCATCTCTGGGGAGAAGGAATGGGCGACGTTTCGTGTCGAGACCCTTCTTCAGACTGTGTGACCCTTCCAGGTTAACTGGAACTTGTGTCTATCTTCCAGGTTAAATCCAGGTTAGCCGGGAGGTGGTGTTGGGTAAATTGAACGGATTGAAGGCCGATAAATCCCCAGGGCCAGATAGTCTGCATCCCAGAGTACTCAAGGAGGTAGCCACAGAAATAGTGGATGCATTAGTGATAATTTTTCAAAATTCCTTAGATTCTGGAGTAGTTCCTGAGGATTGGAGGGTAGCTAATGTAACCCCACTTTTTAAAAAAGGAGGGAGAGAGAAAGCGGGGAATTACAGACCAGTTAGTCTAACATCGGTAGTGGGGAAACTGCTAGAGTCAGTTATTAAAGATGGGATAGCAGCGCATTTGGAAAGTGGTGAAATCATTGGACAAAGTCAGCATGGATTTACGAAAGGTAAATCATGTCTGACAAATCTGATAGAATTTTTCGAGGATGTAACTAGTAGAGTGGATAAGGGAGAACCAGTGGATGTGTTATATCTAGACTTTCAGAAGGCTTTCGACAAGGTCCCGCATAAGAGATTAGCATACAAACTTAAAGCACACGGTATTGGGGGTTCAGTATTGATGTGGATAGAGAACTGGCTGGCAGACAGGAGGCAAAGGGTAGGAGTAAACGGGTCCTTTTCAGAATGGCAGGCAGTGACTAGTGGGGTGCCGCAAGGCTCAGTGCTGGGACCCCAGCTATTTACAATATATATTAATGATTTGGACGAGGGAATTCAATGCAACATCTCCAAATTTGCAGATGATACCAAGCTGGGGGGTATAGTTAGGTGTGAGGAGGATGCTTGGAGGCTGCAGGGTGATTTGGATAGGCTGAGTGAATGGGCAGATGCATGGCAGATGCAGTACAATGTGGATAAATGTGAGGTTATCCACTTTGGTGGCAAAAACATGAGGGTAGACTATTATCTGAATGGTGGCAGATTAGGTAAGGGGGAGATGCAACGAGACCTGGGTGTCATGGTACACCAGTCATTGAAAGTAGGCATGCAGGTGCAGCAGGCAGTGAAGAAAGCAAATGGTATGTTAGCATTCATAGCGAAAGGATTTGAGTATAGGAGCAGGGAGGTTCTACTGCAGTTGTACAGGGTTTTGGTGAGGCCACACCTGGAATACTGCGTACAGTTTTGGTCTCCAAATCTGAGGAAAGACATCCTTGCCATAGAGGGGGTACAGAGAAGATTCACCAGACTGATTCCTGGGATGTCAGGACTTTCATATGAGGAAAGATTGGATAGACTCGGTTTGTACTCGATGGAATTTAGAAGATTGAGGGGGGATCTTATAGAAACCTACAAAATTCTTAAGGGGTTGGACAAGCTAGATGCTGGAAGATTGTTCCCGATGTTGGGGGAGTCCAGAACAAGGGGTCACAGTCTAAGGATAAGGGGGAATTCCTTTAGGACCGAAATGAGGAAAACATTCTTTACACAGAGAGTGGTGAGTCTCTGGAATTCTCTGCCACAGAAGGTAGTTGAGGCCAGTTAATTGGCTATATTTAAGAGGGCGTTAGATGTGGCACTTGTGGCTAAAGGGATCAGGGGGTATGGAGAGAAGGCAGGTACGGGATACTGAGTTGGATGATCAGCCATGATCACATTGAATGGCGGTGCAGGCTCGAAGGGCCGAATGGCCTACTCCTGCACCTATTTTTCTATGTTTCTATGTTTCTATGTTTCCTTACTCTCAGTCTGAAGAAGGGTCTCGATCCAAAACGTCACCCATTCCTTCTCTCCAGAGATGCTGCCCGTCCCACTGAGTTACTCCAGCATGTTGTGTCTATCTTCAGTTTAAACCAGCATCTGCAGTTCCTTCTTATACATTTGACCTAAAAAAAAACCTGCACGCGCCTTTGGAGAACGGGAGGAAACCGGAGCACCCGTAGAAAACCCAGGCGAGTCAGGGGGAGAACGTACAGACTCCGCACAGACAGCACCCATAGTCGGGATCGAACCCGGGTCTCTGGCGCTGCAGGCGCTGCAAGGCAGCAACTCTACCGCTGCGCCACCACAAATGTTTACTTTAGTTGTTTTAAAACATAGGAACATAGACAATAAGTGCAGGAGGAGGCCATTCGGCTCTTCGTGCCAGCACCGCCATTCAATGTGATCATGGCTGATCATCCCCAATCAGTAACCCCGTTCCTGCCTTCTCTCCACATCCCTTGATTCCGTTAGCCCTAAGAGCTAAATCTAACTCTCTCTTCAGTGAATCACACCTCTGTTTGCGTGCGATCCAGTGAAAGACAAGACTATACATGATTACAATCAAGTCGGCCGCTGGAGACAGGTAATGGATTAATGATAGTTTAGTTCATTGTCACATGTACCGAGGTACAGTGAAAAGCTTTTGTAGCGCGCTAACCAGTCAGTGGAAAGACAATACATGATTACAATCGAGCCGTCCACAGTGTACAGATACAGGATAAGGGAATAACGTTGAGTGCAAGGTAAAGCCAGCAAAGTCCGATTAAAGATAGTCCGAGGGTCTCCAATGAGGTAGATGGGAGGTTAGCAGCGCTCTCTGGTTGTGGTAGGACGGTTCAGTTGCCTGATAACAGCTGGGAAGAAACTGTCCCCGAATCTGGAGGCGTGTGCGTTCATTTTCACACTTCTGTACCTCTTGCCCGATGGGAGAGGGGAGAAGAGGGAGTGGCCGGGGGTGAGACTGGTCCTTGATTCTTGCTGTTGAGGGAGTGCAGCGTAGGTTCACCAGGTTAATTCCCGGGATGGCGGGACTGTCATATGCTGAGAGAATGGAGCGGGTTTGTACACTCTGGAGTTTAGAAGGATGAGAGGGGATCTTATTGAAACATATATTAAGGGATTGGAAACTCTAGAGGCAGGAAACATGTTCCCGATGTTGGGGGAGTCCAGAACCAGGGGCCACACACAGTTTAAGAATAAGGGGTAAGCCATTTAGAACGGAGACGTGGAAACACTTTTTCTCACAGAGAGTTGTGAGTCTGTGGAATTCTCTGCCTCAGAGGGCGGTGGAGGCCGGTTCTCTGGATACTTTCAAGAGAGAGCTAGATAGGGCTCTTAAAGATAGCGGAGTCAGGGGATATGGGGAGAAGGCGGGAACAGGGTATTGATTGGGGATGATCATAAAAACTGAACAGTCATAAAAACTGACTGCAAAAGTTTTTATAGATATGTAAAGAGAAAGAGACTAGTTAAAACAAATGTTGGTCCCTTGCAGTCAGAAACAGGTGAATTGATCATGGGGAACAAGGACATGGCAGACCAATTGAATAACTACTTTGGTTCTGTCTTCACTAAGGAAGACATAAATAATCTGCCGGAAATAGCAGTGGAACGGGGGTCAAATAAGATGGAGGAACTGAGTGAAATCCAGGTTAGCCAGGAGGTGGTGTTGGGTAAATTGAACGGATTGAAGGCCGATAAATCCCCAGGGCCAGATAGTCTGCATCCCAGAGTACTCAAGGAGGTAGCCACAGAAATAGTGGATGCATTAGTGATAATTTTTCAAAATTCCTTAGATTCTGGAGTAGTTCCTGAGGATTGGAGGGTAGCTAATGTAACCCCACTTTTTAAAAAAGGAGGGAGAGAGAAAGCGGGGAATTACAGACCAGTTAGTCTAACATCGGTAGTGGGGAAACTGCTAGAGTCAGTTATTAAAGATGGGATAGCAGCGCATTTGGAAAGTGGTGAAATCATTGGACAAAGTCAGCATGGATTTACGAAAGGTAAATCATGTCTGACAAATCTGATAGAATTTTTCGAGGATGTAACTAGTAGAGTGGATAAGGGAGAACCAGTGGATGTGTTATATCTAGACTTTCAGAAGGCTTTCGACAAGGTCCCGCATAAGAGATTAGCATACAAACTTAAAGCACACGGTATTGGGGGTTCAGTATTGATGTGGATAGAGAACTGGCTAGCAGACAGGAGGCAAAGGGTAGGAGTAAACGGGTCCTTTTCAGAATGGCAGGCAGTGACTAGTGGGGTGCCGCAAGGCTCAGTGCTGGGACCCCAGCTATTTACAATATATATTAATGATTTGGACGAGGGAATTCAATGCAACATCTCCAAATTTGCAGATGATACCAAGCTGGGGGGTATAGTTAGGTGTGAGGAGGATGCTTGGAGGCTGCAGGGTGATTTGGATAGGCTGAGTGAATGGGCAGATGCATGGCAGATGCAGTACAATGTGGATAAATGTGAGGTTATCCACTTTGGTGGCAAAAACATGAGGGTAGACTATTATCTGAATGGTGGCAGATTAGGTAAGGGGGAGATGCAACGAGACCTGGGTGTCATGGTACACCAGTCATTGAAAGTAGGCATGCAGGTGCAGCAGGCAGTGAAGAAAGCAAATGGTATGTTAGCATTCATAGCGAAAGGATTTGAGTATAGGAGCAGGGAGGTTCTACTGCAGTTGTACAGGGTTTTGGTGAGGCCACACCTGGAGTACTGCGTACAGTTTTGGTCTCCAAATCTGAGGAAAGACATCCTTGCCATAGAGGGGGTACAGAGAAGATTCACCAGACTGATTCCTGGGACGTCAGGACTTTCATATGAGGAAAGATTGGATAGACTCGGTTTGTACTCGATGGAATTTAGAAGATTGAGGGGGGATCTTATAGAAACCTACAAAATTCTTAAGGGGTTGGACAAGCTAGATGCTGGAAGATTGTTCCCGATGTTGGGGGAGTCCAGAACAAGGGGTCACAGTCTAAGGATAAGGGGGAATTCCTTTAGGACCGAAATGAGGAAAACATTCTTTACACAGAGAGTGGTGAGTCTCTGGAATTCTCTGCCACAGAAGGTAGTTGAGGCCAGTTCATTGGCTATATTTAAGAGGGCGTTAGATGTGGCACTTGTGGCTAAAGGGATCAGGGGGTATGGAGAGAAGGCAGGTACGGGATACTGAGTTGGATGATCAGCCATGATCACATTGAATGGCGGTGCAGTCTCGAAGGGCCGAATGGCCTACTCCTGCACCTATTTTCTATGTTTCTATGTTTCTATGATCAGCCATGATCACATTGAATGGCGGTGCTGGCTCGAAGAGCCGAATGGCCTACTCCTGCACCTATTGCCTATTGTCGGAGCTCGGTTTCTATTAAGGGATGGTAAACCTCCTGTGAGAGTCACTCTTTGTAATGCCCCCTGTCCCACTTAGGAAACCTGAGCGGAAACCTCTGGAGACTTTGCGCCCCACCCAAGGTTTCCGTGCGGTTCCCGGAGGTTTTTGTCAGTCTCCCTAATGGTCGAAAGTGGTTTCCGTTTTAAAAACCGGTAATGTTTTAGCCGAAGCCGGTTGCGATGCTAGTTGAAGGTGGTTGCCGGAGGGACAAAAACCTCCGGGAACCGCACGGAAACCTTGGGTGGGGCGCAAAGTCTCCAGAGGTTTCCGTTCAGGTTTCATAAGTAGGTGAGGGGCATTAACTCAGCGGGTCGGGGAGCATCTGTGGAGAACGCGGATCGGTGACGTTTCGGGGTTCGGGGCCCTTACCCACACTCACGGGCACGGAACGATGATGACGGTACATACCGATTCTCTCTGACCGGGCAAACTGCCCGGCGACCAGCCATGCCAGCAGCGTAACCACAGCAACGGCGCCAATGTGCAAAAACGGCGCGGTGGCCTAGATTAAGGGAGAAAAAGTCACAGAGACGTTAGTTAGTTCCTCCGTCAGTCAGTCAGAGCCGAAACGTCACCCATTCCTTCTCTCCAGAGATGCTGCCTGTCCCGCTGAGTTACTCCAGCTTTTTGTGTCTATAGTCAATCAGTTAGTTAAAGTTAGTTTAGTCAAAGTTAGACACAAAATGCTGGAGTAACTCAGCGGATTAGCACATCTACCTCAGCCAACAATGGACCATTGTGTGCTCCAACCCTTACCTTTGTTCTAGCCTTTGTTCTTCCCTTCTAGTATATCCCCCACCAACCATCCCCTCCCCAACCCCCCAACTTTCAGTCCATCTCGAAACGTCACCTAGACGAGGAAACACTTTTTCTCACAGAGAGTGGTGAATCTGTGGAATTCTCAGCCTCAGAGAGCGGTGGAGGCCGGTTCTCTGGATACTTTCAAGAGAGAGCTAGATAGGGCTCTTAAAGGTAGCGGAGTCAAGGGGATATGGGGAGAAGGCAGGAACGGGGAACTGATTGGGGATGATCAGCCATGATCACATTGAATGGCGGTGCTGGCTCGAAGGGCCGAATGGCCTCCTCCTGCACCTATCGTCTATTGTCTATCCATGTCCACCAGAGATGCTGCCTGACCCGCCCAGTTACTCCAACATTTTGTATCTATCTTCGGTGTAAACTAGCACCTGGAATTCATTCCTACACAGTTAGTTAGAAACATAGAAAATAGGTGCAGGAGTAGCCATTCGGCCCTTCGAGCCAGCACCACCATTCAATGTGATCATGGCTGATCATCCCCAATCAGTACCCCGTTCCTGCCTTCTCCCCATATGCCTGGATTCCGTTAGCCCTAAGAGCTAAATCTAATTCCCTCTTGAAAACATCCAGTGAATTGGCCTCCACTGCCTTCCGTTGCAGCGAATTCCACAGACTCACAACTCTCTGGGTGAAAAAGTTTTTTCTCATCTCAGTTTTAAATGACCTCCCCTTTATTCCAAGACTGTGGCCCCTGGTTCTGGACTCGCCCAACATTGGGAACATTTTTCCTGCATCTAGCTTGCCCAGTCCTTTTATAATTTTATACGTTTCTATAAGACCCCCCTCATCCTTCTAAATTCTAGTGAATACGAGCCCAGTCTTTCCAATCTTTCCTAATATGACAGTCCCGCCATCCTGGGGATTAACCTCGTGAACCTACGCTGCACTGCCTCAATAGCAAGGATATCCTTCCTCAAATTAGGAGACCAAAACTGCACACAATACTCCAGGTGTGGTCTCACTGGGGCCCTGTACAACTGCAGAAGGACCTCTTTACTCCTATACTCAAATCCTCTCGTTATGAAGGCCAACATGCCATTCACTTTCTTCACTGCCTGCTTCACCTGCATGTTTACTTTCAGCGACTGGTGTACAAGGACACCCAGGTCTCGTTGCACTTCCCTTTTTCCTAATCTGACACTATTGAGATAACAATCTGCCTCCTTGTTCTTGTCGCCAAATGTAACCTCACATTTATCTACATTATACTGCATCTGCCACGCATCTGCCCACTCACTCAACCTGTCCAAGTCACCCTGCAACCTCCTAGCATCCTCCTCACAGTTCACACTGCCACCCAGCTTTGTGTCATCTGCAAATTTGCTTGTATCACTTTTAATCCCTTCATCTAAATCATTAATATATATTGTAAATAGTTGCAGCCCCAGCACCGAGCCTTGCGGCACCCCACTAGTCACTGCCTGCCGTTCTGAAAAGGACCCGTTAATCCCTACTCTTTGCTTCCTGTCTGCCAACCAATTCTCGATCCATGTCAAACCCTGCCAATACCATGTGCTCTAATTTTGCCCATTAATCTCTTGTGTGGAGCCTTATCAAAGGCTTTTTGAAAGTCCAGATACACCACATCCACTGGCTCTCCCTTATCCATTCTACTTGTTACATCCTCAAAAAATTCCAGAAGATTAGTCAAGCATGATTTCCCCCTCATAAATCCATGCTGATTTTGACCGATCCCGTCACTGCTTTCCAAATGCGCTGCTATATCATCTTTAATAATCGACTCCAGCATCTTCCACATTACTGATATAAGGTTAACTGGTCAATAATTCCCCGTTTTCTCTCTCCCTCCTTTCTTAAAAAGTGGGGTTACATTGGCTACGTTCCAGTCCACAGGAATGATCAGAGTCGAGAGAACATTGGAAAATGATCACCAATGCATGCATGATTTCTAGGGCCACCTCCTTGAGTACTCTGGGATGCAGACCATCAGGCCCTGGGGATTTATCTGCCTTCATGTACCAACAGTTTAAAGGACCTGTCCTATAAGCATGCAACTCCAAGCGATTAGCGCGACCTAACGTGGTCGCTTGAGCCGTCCGGCGTCGCGGGGCCGGTCCCACTTCGATTGCCGGAACTGTGCGGAGCTCGTCCCGACATCGCGCGAGGCTCCGAAAAACTGACTATGTCCAAAAACTCCGCGCGGCAACGGCTTGTCGGCTCGCAGTCGCCTCGACGCATTACACACCGCCCTGACGTCGTGCCTCCGTGAACCTCTCTGTAGGTGCCTCCGTGACCCTCTATGTGTGTGGCTCCGTGGCCCTCTCTGTGTGTGTGCCTCTGTGCCCCTCTCTGTGTGCCCCTCTCTGTCCTGGCGAACTTACCTTTAAGACTTCGCTCCAAGTTCGCCTCACTTTGCGCCGCGCTGCGCCACTCACCCGACCTCCGCGCAGCCCCCGCTGCCGGTTTGGTCGCACTTGCCGCATGCAGGCGCATGCTGGTGGGAACGGCCCTGTACAGGGGATCACCCGACCTCCACGCGGCCCCCGCTTCTAGTTTGATCGCGTTCATCGCATAGAGTTGCATGCTGGTGGGACAGGCCCTTCAGGTTCAGTGCCAGGTAAAGCTAGCAAAGTCCGATCAAGGATAAGGAATGTCGCTGTCGGAGGAGAGATTGAAGAGTGTGGATCGATTGTAATATGAGTTCGTAGATCTGCTGCTGTGGCTAGCAGGGAAATAGTCTGCAAAAGATGCAGGAAAAATGTTCCCAGTGTTGGGCGAGTCCAGAACCAGGGGCCACACAGCCTTAGAATAAAGGGGAGGTCATTTAAGACTGAGGTGAGAAAAAACTTTTTCACCCAGAGAGTTGTGAATTTGTGGAATTCCCTGCCACTGAGGGCAGTGGAGGCCAAATCACTGGATGGATTTAAGAGAGAGTTGGATAGAGCTCTAGGGGCTAGTGGAGTCAAGGGATATGGGGAGAAGGCATGCACGGGTTATTGATTGGGGACGATCAGCCATGATCACAATGAATGGCGGTGCTGGCTCGAAGGGCCGAATGGCCTCCTCCTATGTTCTATGTGTATGTCTGTCGCCTGGGTGGGCGCCATTTTACAGCACCAGCCACTAAACTGTGTGAAACCCAAATTTGGCGCATTGTGAGCAGTTTGGGCCCCGTATTTGAGGAAGGATGTGCCGGCTCTGGAGAGGGTCCAGAGGAGGTTTACAAGAACGATCCCAGGAATGAGTGGGTTAACGTATGATGAGCGTTTGTCGGCGCTGGGCCTGTACTCGCTGGAGTTTAGAAGGTTGAGGCTGGGGGGACCTCATTGAAACTTACCGAATAGTGAAGGGCCTGGATTGAGCGGATGTGGAGAGGACGTTTCAACTCGTGGGAGAGTCTAGGGCCAGAGGGCACAGCCTCAGAATTAAAGGGCGTACCTTTAGAATGGTGATGAGGAGGAATTTCTTTAGTCAGAGGGTGGTGAATCTGTGGGATTCATTGTCACAGTCGGCTGTGGAGGCCAAGGCAATGGGTATTTTTACGGAGATGGGTGTATTCTTGATCAGTACGGGTGCCAGGGGCTACGGGGAGAAGGCAGGAGAATGGGGATGAGAGGGAGAGACAGATCAGCCATGATTGAATGGGGGAGTTGACATGAAATTCAAAGGAAAAGACAATCTAAAAAAATATATAGGTGGAAGCAAGTGCTAAAGGAAAGCTTTCTCAACAAACAATGTTGTCAAGATAGAAAGGTCACACGTTCATAAAGTGATAGGGGCAGAATTAGGCCATTCGGCCCATCAAGTCTACTCCGCCATTCAATCGTGGCCAGGTGAATGGAGGCCCAGCGCAGCCAAATGACGGAGCGGACTTGAAGGGCCGAATGGCCGAACCCTTCCCCCCAGAGCTTTGTGGTTACCAGGGGGGTAAAAAACTGACTTGAAATGAGATGAGGATGATGTCCCATTCCTCCTTCCACATCTGGTTGACAGAGGCCATGGCAACGAGTAGGGTGACCAAGACCATCATCAGTGCAACCTGCGGGGGAGGGGGGAGAGGGGGAGAGAGGGGGGAGAGGTGGGAGAGGGGGGGGAGTGGGGAGAGGGGGAGAGGGGGAGAGGGGGGGACAGAGGGAAGGGGAAGGGGGAAGGGTGAAAGGGGGAAAGGGGGAGGGGGAAAGGGGGAAAGGGGGAAAGGGGGAGGGGGAAAGGGGAGGGGAGAGGGGAGGGGAGAGGGGGAGAGGGGGAGAGAGAGTGGGGGGGAAGGGGGAGAGGGGGAGAGAGGGGGGAGTGGGGGGGGAGAGGGGGAGAGAGAGGGGGAGAGAGGGGGGAGTGGGGGGGGAGAGGGGGAGAGAGAGGGGGAGAGAGTGAGCGAGGGGGAGGGGGGAGAGGGGGGAGAGGGGGAGAGAGGGGGGAGAGGGGGGGGGAGAGAGAGGGGGGAGAGAGAGGGAGAGAGAGGGAGAGAGAGGGAGAGAGCGGGGAGAGGGGGGGGGAGAGAGCAGGGAGAGGAGAGAGGGAGAGGAGAGGGGGAGAGGAGAGGGGGAGAGGAGAGGAGGAAAGAGGGAAGGGAGAAGGGGAAGAGGGAACAGGGAAGAGGGAAGAGGGAAGGGGGAAGGGGGAATGGGGGAAGGGGGAAGGGGGGAAAGGGGGGAAGGGGAGAGGGGGGTGGGGGGGGGAGAGGGGGGGGAGAGGGGGGGGAGAGGGGGGGGAGAGGGGGGGAGAGGGGGGGGAGAGGGGGGGGAGAGAGATGCTGTAAGGAACACGTTTCAATATATATAAATTATTTAGATGAAGGGGTTACAAGTAACTCAGCCGGTCAGGCAGCAAGCTCTGGCGAGAAATACTGTGTGCCTATTTCTCCAGAGATGCTGCCTGACCCGCTGAGTTATTCCAGCACTTTGTGTCGTCTGCTCTCACAGAACAGTCCAGCACAGGAACAGGCCCTTCGGCCCACAATGCCCGTGCCGGGCAAGATGCCAAGTTGAACTCGTCTCCTCTGCCTGCACGCGATCGATGTCCCTCCATGTCCGTGTGCTTGGCGGTGCGTTCCAAGCCCCTACCACCCTCCTGCCCCCCCCCTACATTCAATGATCTTCCTTGTGGGGGGTGATGGGGGGTGATTGGCTCCGGGGGGGGGGAGGAAGCAAGGGGGGGGGGGTTGATTCCGCGTTGGGGGATAGGGCCCAACGGGTCCCACTTGCTCTAGTCCCCTTTAAACTTTGCCGCTCCCACCTTAGACCAATACCCTCTAGTCTTTGATATTTCCACTCTGGGGATAAAGGTTCTGACTGTCGACCCTATCAATACTTCTCTTAATCTTATTTCCTTCTGTCAAGTCTCCTCTCAACAATAGACAACAGACAATAGGTGCAGGAGGAGGCCATTCGGCCCTTCGAGCCAGCACCGCCTTTCAATGTGATCTTGGCTGATCGTCCCCAATCAGTACCCCGTTCCTGCCTTCTCCCCATATCCCTTGACTCCGCTATCTTTAAGAGCCCTATCTAGCTCTCTCTTGAAACTATCCAGAGAACTGGCCTCCACCGCCCTCTGAGGCAGAGAATTCCACAGACTCGCAACTCTCTGTGTGAAAAAGTGTTTCCTCATCTCCGTTCTAAATGGCTTACCCCTTATTCTTAAACTGTGGCCCCTGGTTCCGGACTCCCCCAACATCGGGAACATGTTTCCTGCCTCTACCCTTAACAATCTTATATGTTTCAATGAGATCCCCTCTCATCCTTCTAAACTCCAGAGTGTACAAGCCCAGTAGCTCCATTCTCTCAGCGTATGACAGTCCCGCCATGCCGGGAATTAACCTTGTAAACCTACGCTGCACTCCCTCAATAGCAAGAATGTCCTTCCTCATTCGGTCATTTCGGTCATTTTAAACGTACCTTGTGCATCCAGTAGAGATTCATCTGTTGCCCCACAGTTATGTGACATAGTGCTAAAATCTGAAAAAGAACAGCCAACGTTACACCAGGTGGGGGTCCCGGTACATCGAAAACCTGAAGGAAGCGAATCTCGCGATTTCCGAACTCTTTAAATGCCTAAGAATTTCATTATTCTGTCGTTGGCACAATTATTAATTGAACACCCTTGACCTGACTCACGGACGTAGAACGCCCAAATTTCACCACACTTTGGTACGGTTCTTGTTCTGCCACCAGGGGGCGCCGCACGATTGGCCGCCCCGCAAACGGTCTGTCTGTTTTTTTGTCTTTTTTTGTTATTTTTAGTGAGTTTAAAAAGTCTGTGTGAATGTTCTCCGGTTTGTTTTATGTGGGGGGTGGGGGTCGTGGGAATTTTTTTTTTTCCAATGTATTACCGTGCCGGGGATGCGATTGTTTTCGGGATCGCATCTCCGGTCGCTCTGCGGTCGACCATCGTGGGCCGGAGGTCTCGCTCGGGATTTACTTTGAGCCCCGGACTTAACATCGGAGACGATCCCTTCCCTGCGGACTTTACCATCGAGAGCTCGAAGCCTCGGGAGAGGACGGGTCGGGAAGCTCTGACGGTGCAGGAGGCTCGACTAACCCCGACCCGGGGTTCGATCGCCCGGCGCAAGGCAGCTGACATCCCCCCCGAAGCTGGAGCTGATCGGATCGCCTATATTCGATTCCTCTTGTAATAAAGGCCAACAGGCCATTTGCTTTCTTCACTGCCTGCTGTACCTGCATGCTTACTTTCATAGACTGATGAACAAGGACCCCCAGATCCCGTTGTACTTCCCCTTTTCCCAACTTGACGCCGTTTAGATAGTAATCTTGTCATGGCGAGGGGTTGCAGGGTCAGCCTGGCAACGTCACAATTAAGGGCCAGGCCTGAACATGCGTGTAACATACCTGTAAAAACGTGACGTACGTGAACCCTGCTCCAGCCAGCGCCAGAACTGGAACCGACCAGTCGCTCCAGTATCCTTTCCTCTTGTACATGTACCTGAAACAGGAGTCGGAGACCACGGCAGCGTTAAACCAGATGTGGCGCAGATGTGCTCTCCAAGTACGGGCTTTGCGTTGCACGAGTATTGCGCGGGCCGTCACGGTGGCGCGGCGGTAAGAGTTGCCGCCTCACAGCGCCAGCAGCACCGGAGAACTGACTACGGGCGCCGTCTGCCTGCGCGGAGTTTGCACGCTCTCCCCGAGACCTGCGTGGGGTTTTCTCCGAGATCTTCGGTTTCCTCCCACACTCCAAAGACGCGCAGGTCAAAAAAGAGTTTTATTGTCGGGTGTACAATGAAATTCTTGCTTGTTGCAGCACAACAGAACATGTGAACATAGTGTGGAACAGGAGATAAAAGTTCAGTGTGTCTATATACCATAGACCATATATATACACAATAAATAAACAGATAAAGTGCAAGAGGCTGTTATAGTTCAGAGTTTGTTTGATGTCGTGTTTAATGAGTTGGATGATCAGCCATGATCATATTGAATGGCAGTGCAGGCTCGAAGGGCCGAATGGCCTACTCCTGCACCTATTGTCTATGTTTCGATGTTTCTAATAGTCTGATGGCTGTGGGGAAGAAGCTGTTCCTGAACCTGGATGTTGCAGATTTCAGGCTCCTGTACCTTCTACCCGATGGCAGCGGGGAGATGAGTGTGTGGCCAGGATGGTGAGGGTCTTTGATGATGCTGCCAGCCTTTTTGAGGCAGCGATTGCAATAGATCCCCTCGATGGTGGGGAGGTCAGAGCCGGTGATGGACTGGGCAGTGGTCACAACTTTCACAAGGTTAGTAGGGTAATTGGCTTGGTAAATGAAAAAGAGTGTGTGTGTGTGTGTGTGTGTGTGTGTGTGTGTGTGTGTGTCTGTGTGTGCGTCTGTGTCTGTGCGTGTCTGTGTGTGTGTGTGTGTGTGTGTGTCTGTGTCTGTGTGTGTGCGTGTGTGCGTGTGTGCGTGTGTGTGTGTGCGTGTCTGTGCGTGTCTGTGCGTGCGCGTGTGTGTCTGTGTCTGTGTGTGTGTGTGTGTGTGTGTGCGTGTGTGTGTGCGTGGGTGTGTGCGTGTGTGCGTGTGTGTGTGGGTGTGTGCGTGTGTGTGTGTGTGGGTGTGTGCGTGTGTGTGTGTGTGGGTGTGTGCGTGTGTGTGCGTGTGTGTGTGGATATGCAGGGATCGCTGGTCAGCGCGGAAGGTCCTTTTTCAACGCTGTATCTCTGAACTAAAATCCTCCAACACATTTCAAAGTGACGAGAGAAGATTTTACAAGGATGTTGCCAGGACTCGAGGGTCTAAGCTGCAGGGTGAGGTTGGGCAGGCTGGGACTCTATTCCTGGGTGTGCAGGAGGGTGAGGCGTCAACTTTAAGTTAAGTTTAAGTTTAATTTTTAAGTGTGTGCTTAAGTAAGTGTTTAAGTGTGAGTTTAAGTGCAAGCTTAATTTAAGCTTCAGTATAATTTATTGTTACATGTACCAATGTACAGTGGAAAGCTTTTTTTAATTGTTTGCTATCTGTATTTCTAAACTAAACATGAGGGACTTCATGAAGGTAGACACAAAATGCTGGAGTAACTCAACGAGACAGGCAGCAAGTCTGGAGAGAAGGAATGGGTGACGTTTCGGGTCGAGACCCTTCTTCTAACGAAACGTCACCCATTCCTTCCTGCCGGTCCCGCTGAGTTACTCCAGCATTTTGCGTCTGTCTTCCCTTTAAAGCAGCATCTGCAGTTCCCTCCTGCACACTAGGGACTTGCACTCATCCCCGATCCCCAGGAGGGGGCGCAGCGTGTTGCTGGAGGTTCCCACAGCGCTCCACGGCCGAAAGGAAGACCCGACGTGGATCGTGGACTGCTGACCGCGGCCGAAAGGAAGACCCGGCCTGGATCCAGCCCACGCTCGGAGTACCCCCCGCGACCTGCAAATGGGGGGGCCCAACGATCCGGACCCTTCCCCGCCCCCCGAGGACCAGAGACAGGAGAGGAGGCAGGAGTGAGGCTGGTGGGAGAGGAGAGGGGCGCAGTTCCATCCACACAGAGAAACATAGACAATAGACAATAGGTGCAGGAGTAGGCCATTCAGCCCTTCGAGCCAGCACCGCCATTCAATGTGATCATGGCTGATCATCCACAATCAGTACCCCGTTCCTGCCTTCTCCCCATATCCCTTGATTCCATTAGCCCTAAGAGCTAAATCTAACTCTCTCTTGAAAACATCCAGAGAATCGGCCTCCACCGCCTTCTGTGGCAGAGAATTCCACAGATTCACAACTCTCTGGGTGAAAAAGTGCTTCCTCATCTCAGTCCTAAATGGCCAACCCCTTATTCTTAAACTGTGGCTCCTGGTTATGGACTCCCACGACATCAGGAATATTTTTCCTGCATCTAGCCTGTCCAATCCTTTAAGAATTGTATATGTTTCCATAAGATCCCCATTCAAACTTCTAAATTCCAGCGAATACAAGCCCAGTCGATCCAATCCATATGACAGATGGATTTAAGAGAGAGCTAGATAGAGCTCTAGGGGTTAGTGGAGTCAAGGGATACGGGGAGAAGGCAGGCACGGGTTATTGATAGGGGACGATCAGCCATGATCACAATGAATGGCGGTGCTGGCTCGAAGGGCCGAATGGCCTCCTCCTGCACCTATTTCTATGTTTCTATGTTAGTCCCGCCATCCCAGGAATTAACCTTGTGAACCTACGCTGCACTCCCTCAAGAGCAAGAAATGTCCTTCCTCAAACAAGGAAACCAAAACTGCACACAATACTCCAGGTGCCATCTCACCAGGGCCCTGTACAACTGCAGGAGGACCTCCTTGCTCCAATACTCAAATCCTCTCACTACGAAGGCCAACAAGCCATTTGCCACAAGCCAAGTCGATCCATTAGCCCATTTCATCAGTCCAAAGAAGGTGAGGCCTGGAGGCCAGACTGCAGCCTGGGGCTCGCCTGGATTGGGCACCGCTCCATGAGACCCAGAGCACGGATCCTGGAGCCTCTTGCTTGTGGGACCAGTGGACTAATTCTGTACATGTGCAAGGGTATCGCAATATTCTACTGGACTAAGGGATAGACAGAGTTGACGTAGATAAGCTTTTCCCATTGAGGGTAGGAAAGATTCACACAAGAGGACATGACATGAGAATTAAGGGACAGAAGTTTAGGGGTAACATGAGGGGGAACTTCTTTACTCAGAGAGTGGTGGCTGTGTGGAATGATGTTCCTGCAGAAGTGGTGGAGGCAGGATCGATTTTAACATTTAAAAGTAAAGTGGATAGGTATATGGACGGGAAGGGAATGGAGGGGTATGGTCTGAGTGCAGGTAGATGGGACTAGGGGAAAATAAATGGTCGGCATGGACTGGAAGGGCCGAGAGGGCCTGTTTCCGTGCTGTAATTGTTATATGGTTATATGTTGGAGATAGGTGTGGTCTCACTAGGGCTCTGTACAACTAGCTCTCTCTTGAAAGCATCCAGAGAACCGGCCTCCACCGCCCTCTGAGGCAGAGAATCCCACAGTCTCACCAGTGAGAAGAAGTGTTCGCGTGTGTGTGCGTGTGTGTGTGTGCGTGTGCGTGTGTGCGTGTGTGCGTGTGTGTAGGATACTATTAATGTGTGGCGATCGCTGGCCAGCACGGACACGGTGGGCCGAAGGGCCTGCTTCCGCGCCGTATCTCTGAAACCAAACTGAAGCCTGTGTCTACAGGCCTGTTGTGCTGCTGCAAGTTAGAATATCATGCTTCCATTTTGGTACAAATGCCAATTAAACACTCTTGACTAAATGGCAAAAGGTTCATGGGGACATTGAGAGGCGGATAAATAACCCTTTGCAACACCGAGTAATTATAAGGCCCGAGAGAGGGGAAGATTTGCTCTCCACAACAATTGTCCCATCACTCCATTGCAAACCTAATTATTACCACATCTGCACCGCCTGCACACTTCACCGAGCTTGCAATCAGAGGATCACCCGCAAATGAACTCCTACTTTTAGAGAGAGATCGGATGCACGGAAAGATGCAGCACGCAAATCATGTCTTGTTCCCGTTGCGTTTCATATCTCTAGTTTCCCCTCTGCCCCGACTCTCAGTCTGAAGAAGGGTCTCGACCCGAAACGTCGCCCATTTCTTCTCTCCAGAGAAGCTGCCTGTCCCGCTGAGTTACTCCGGCATTTTGTGTCCATCTTCGGTGTAAACCAGCATCTGCAGTTCCTTCCCACACGCAAAGAGCGACACGAAATGCCGGAGTAACACAGCGGGTCAGGCAGCATCTGTGGAGAACATGGATAGGTGACGTTTCACAGAGTGCTGGAGTAACTCAGCGGGTCAAGCAGCATCTGTGGAGAACATGGATAGGTGACGTTTCGTGTCGAAGTCAATAGACAATAGACAATAGGTGCAGGAGTAGGCCATTCGGCCCTTCGAGCCAGCACCGCCATTCAATGTGATCATGGCTGATCATCCACAATCAGTACCCCGTTCCTGCCTTCTCCCCATATCCCCTGACTCCACTATCTTTAAGAGCCCTATCTAGCTCTCTCTTGAAAGCATCCAGAGAACCGGCCTCCGCCGCCCTTTGAGGCAGAGGATTCCACAGACTCACCACTCTCTGTGTGAAAAAGTGTTTCCTCGTCTCCATTCTAAATGGCTTACCTCTTATTCTTAAACTGTGGCCCCTGGTTCTGGACTCCCCCAACATCGGGAACATGTTTCCTGCCTCTAGCGTGTCCAAGCCCTTAACAATCTTATATGTTTCAATAAGACTTCTTCAGATTCCTTCTTCAGACTGAGAGTCAGGGGAGAAGGAAAAATCTTACACATTCGGGACAATTTGCAGGGTTTTTTTTACCAAAGCCAATTACAATAGACAATAGGTGCAGGAATAGGCCATTCGGCCCTTCGAGCCAGCACCGCCATTCAATGTGATCATGGCTGATCATCCCCAAGTCAGTATCCCGTTCCTGCCTTCTCCCCATATCTCCCGACTCCACTATCTTTAAGAGCCCTATCTATTTTGAAAGCATCCAGAGAACCGGCCTCCACCGCCGTCCGAGGCAGAGAATTCCACAGACTCACAACTCTCTGTGTGAAGAAGTGTTTCCTCGTCTCCGTTCTAAATGGCTTCCCCCTAATTCTTAAACTGTGTGTGGCCCCTGGTTCTGGACTCCCCCAACATCGGGAACATGTTTCCTGCCTCTAGCTTTTCCAAACCCTTAATAACCTTGGTGGAGATTCTCAGCGGGCGAGGCAGCATCTATGGAGCGAAGGAAATAGGAGACGTTTCGGGCCAGAATTTCACGTCTTTGGAGTGTATGAAGAAACTGGGGCACAGAGAAAACCCCACGCAGGTCACGGGGAGAAGGTACAACCTCCGTGCAGACGGGGCCCGTAGTCAGGATCGAACCCGGGACCCTGGCGCCGAGAGGCAGCAGCCCTACCCGCTGCTCCACCGAGCCGCTGCGGAAGCTCGACTTACCAGTTGAACTCATTGTAATCATTGTGCACCTCCCACCAGAAGTAGAACCAGGTCACCGAGAGGAAGAATGTGACGGAGAGGATGAGGAACCAGAGCTGCTCCCACTGCCAGGGCCGAGAGAGAGAGAGAGAGAGAGAGAGAATGAGAGAGAGAGAGAGAGAGAGAGAGAGAGGGGGACAGAAAAAATAACATTAGTACAATCCATGGGCTACAAGGACAGGAGCCAAATAATCTTCACCTCCACTTTTAAAACTGACTTCTTCCCAACTGCTGTGAGAATGCAGGGCGACATGGACAGGTTGGGGGAGTGGGCAGATGCGTGGCAGATGCAGTTTAATGCGGATAAATGTGAGGTCATCCACTTTGGTAGCAAAAACAGGAAGGCGGATTACTATCTAAATGTCGTCAAGTTTGGAAAAGGGGAATTACAACGGGATCTGGGGGTCCTTGTTCCTCAGTCTATGAAAGTAAGCATGCAGGTACAGCAGGCAGTGAAGAAAGCCAATGGCATGTTGGCCTTTATAACGAGAGGAGAACAGGAGCAAAGAGGTCCTTCTGCAGTTGTACAGAGCCCTGGTGAGACCACACCTGGAGTATTGTGTGCGGTTTTGGTCCCCTAATCTGAGGAAGGACATTCTTGCTATTGAGGGAGGGCAGCGTAGGTTTACAAGGTTAATTCCCGGGATGGCGGGACTGTCATATGCTGAGAGAATGGAGCGGCTGGGCTTGTGCACTCTGGAGTTTAGAAGGATGAGGGGAAATCTTATTGAAACATAGGGGGCAGATTATTATCTCAATGGGGTTAGGTTAGGTAAGGGGGAGATACAGCGAGAACTGGGTGTCCTTGTACACCAGTCACTGAAAGTTGGCGTGCAGATACAGCAGGCAGTGAAGAATGCTAATGGAATGGTGGCCTTCATAACAAGAGGATTTCAGTACAGGAGTAAAGAGGTTCTTCTGCAGTTGTATAGGGCTCTGGTAAGACCACATCTGGAGTATTGTGTACAGTTTTTGTCTCCTAATTTGAGGAAGGACATCCTTGTGATTGAGGCAGTGCAGCGTAGGTTCACGAGATTGATCCCTGGGATGGCGGGACTGTCATATGAGGAAAGATTGAAAAGTCCAGGCTTGTATTCACTGGAGTTTAGAAGGATGAGGGGGATCTTATAGAAACATATAAAATTATAAAAGGACTGGACAAGCTAGATGCAGGAAAAATGTTCCCAATGTTGGGCGAGTCCAGAACCAGGGGCCACAGTCTTAGAATAAAGGGGAGGTCATTTAAGACTGAGCTGAGAAAAAACTTTTTCACCCAGAGAGTTGTGCATTTATGGAATTCTCTGCCACAGAGGGCAGTGGAGGCCAAATCACTGGATGGATTGAAGAGAGAGTTGGATAGAGCTCCAGGGGCTAGTGGAGTCAAGGGAAGTGGGGAGAAGGCAGGCACGGGTTATTGATAGGGGACGATCAGCCATGATCACAATGAATGGTGGTGCTGGCTCGAAGGGCTGAATGGCCTCCTCCTGCACATATTTTCTATGTTTCTATAAAAGGTTATTAAGGGTTTGGACACACTAGAGGCAGGAAACATATTCATGATGTTGGGGGAGTCCAGAACCAGGGGCCACACAGTTTAAGAATAAGGGGTAAGCCATTTAGAACGGAGACGAGGAAACACTTTTTCTCACAGAGAGTGGTGAATCAATGGAATTCTCTGCCTCAGAGGGCGGTGGAGGCCGGTTCTCTGGATACTTTCAAGAGAGAGCTAGATAGGGCTCTTAAAGATAGTGGAGTCAGGGGATATGGGGAGAAGGCAGGAACGGGGTACTGATTGGGGATGATCAGCCATGATCACATTGAATGGTGGTGCTGGCTCGAAGGGCTGAATGGCCTACTCCTGCACCTATTGTCTATAAGGTGTATAAAATCATGAGAGGAAAAGATCGTGTAGATGCACAGTGTCCCTTGCCCAGTGTAGAGAGAGGTTGAGTAGGCTGGGTCTCTATTCCTTGGAGCGCAGGAGGATGAGGGGTGATCTTATAGAGGTGTACAAAATCATGAGAGGAATAGATCGGGTAGATGCAGAGAGTCTCTTGCCCAGACTAGGGGAATCGAGGACCAGAGGACATAGGCTTAAGGTGAAGGGGAAAAGATCTAATAGGAATCTTGAGGGGTAACATTTTCACACAGAGGGTGTGGTGGGTGTATGGAACGAGCTGCCAGAGGAGGTAGTTGAGGCTGGGACTATTCCATTGTTTAAGAAACATTTAGACAGGTACATGGATAGGACAGGTTTGGAGGGATATGGACCAAACGCAGGCAGGTGGGACACATTGGTCGGCATGGGCAAGTTGGGCCGAAGGGCCTGTTTTCAATCTATATGAGTGTATGACATTGGTCATACATTGCCGAAACTGGCCCTTCGGCCCAACTTGTCCACGCCAACCAACATGCCCCATCTATACTTGTCCCACCAGCCCGCGTCTGGTCCGTATCCCATCAAATCTCCAAAACGACACATTTGGAGTACCGTGTCCAGTTTACTCTCCCGGAGAAAGGCCACGCGGCCACAGAGGCAACATGCAAACTCCCCACTTAAAGCACCCGTGGTCAGGATCGAACCCGGGTCTCTGGCGCAGTGAGGCAGTGGCTCTACCCGCTGCGCCACCGTGCAGCCCCCCCGACTGGAACTTGCTCCGGTAATCCCTGTTTATTGGAAGCACAAGGGAACTACAAATGCTGGAATCTTGTGTAAAACACAAGGCTCTGGATTGACTCAGCGGGTCAGGCAGCATCTATGGAAGGAAGAGAATATTAATCCATCGTGTTATTGATGCTTGTACACTTATTTGTGGGTTTAGTTCAGAGGTACAGCGCGGACACAGGCCCTTCGGCCCACCGAGTCTGCGCCGACCAGCGATCCCCGCACACTAACACTATCCTACACACACACACACACACACAATTCACACTTACACCAAGACAATTAACCTACAGACCTGCACGTCTTTGGAGTGTAGGAGGAAACCGAGGATCTTGGAGAAACCCCACGCAGGTCACGGGGAGAAGGTGTAAACTCCGTACAGACGGCGCCCGTGGTCGGGATCGAACCTGGGTCCCTGGCGCCGTGAGGCTGCAACTCCACTGCTGCGCCACCGTGCCGCTCTTGTTATTAAGTTAATGAGGATTTTAATTTTCCCACCCACAAGACAATTGAATCAGTCTGAAGAAGGGTTTCGGCCTGAAACGTCGCCTATTTCCTTCGCTCCATAGATGCTGCTGCACCCGCTGAGTTTCTCTAGCACTTTTGTGTACAGACAATTGAACTGCCTTGACTAAGGTTGGACAGTAGTTGGCGATACTGAGCATCACGAACGCAGTTTAGGTCTATTATTGCCATTTGGGTGTCACGGTGGCGCAGCGGTAGGGTCACTGCCTCACAGCGCTAGGGTCCCGGGTTCGATCCCGACTACAGGCGCGCTGTCTGTACGGAGTTTGTACGTTTCTACTGTGACCACGTGGGTTTTCTCCAGATGATACGAGGAAAGATTAAAAAGACTAGGCTTGTATTCACTGGAGCTTAGAAGGATGAGGGGGAAACTTACAGAAACATATAAAATTATAAAAACACTGGACAGGCTAGATGCAGGAAAAATGTTCCCAATGTTGGTGAGTTCGGAAACAGATGGATTTACGAGAGAGTTAGATAGAGCTCTAGGGGCTGGTGGAGTCAAGGTAGTTGAGGCCAGTTCATTGGCTATATTTAAGAGGGCGTTAGATGTGGCACTTGTGGCTAAAGGGATCAGGGGGTATGGAGAGAAGGCAGGTACGGGATACTGAGTTGGATGATCAGCCATGATCACATTGAATGGCGGTGCAGGCTCGAAGGGCCGAATGGCCTACTCCTGCACCTAATTTCTATGTTTCTATGTTTCTATTATGGGGAGAAGGCAGGCACGGGTTATTGATAGGGGACGATTAGCCGCGATCACAATGAATGGCGGTGCTGGCTCAAAGGGCCGAATAGAAACATCGAAATTAGGTGCAGGAGTAGGCCATTCGGACCTTCGAGCCTGCATCGCCATTCAATATGATCATGGCTGATCATCCAACTCAGTATCCCGTACCTGCCTTCTCTCCATACCCTCTGATCCCTTTAGCCACAAGGGCCACATCTAACTCCCTCTTAAATATAGCCAATGAACTGGCCTCAACTACCTTCTGTGGCAGAGAATTCCAGAGACTCACCAAGGTCAGTGTGGGAATGGGAAGGAGAATTAACGTGTCCAGGAACTGGGAGATCAGGTTGGTTCACACGCGGGCTGAGCGAAGGTGTTCCGTGAAACGATCGCCCAGTCTGCGTTTGGTCTCGCTGAGTCTCGCTGATGTATAAGAGTCCACATCTTGAACAACGGATACAGTAGATGAGGTTGGAGGAGGTGCAAGTGAACCTCTGCCTAACCTGAAAGGACTGTCGGGGTCCCTGGACAGAGTCGAGGGGGGAGGTGTAGGGACAGGTGTTGCATCTTCTGCGGTTGCAGGGGAAGGTACCCTGGCCCATTGTTTAGATCAGTTCAGTTCAGAGATGCAGCACAGAAACAGGCCCTTCGGCCCACCGAGTCCGTGTCGACCAGCGATCCCCGCACACACTAACACTATCCTACACCCACTGGGGACAATTTGTACATTCATACCAAGCCAATTGACCTGCAAACCTGCACGTCTTTGGAGAGCGGGAGGAATCCGGAGATCTCGGGAAGAACGTGCGAACTCCGTACAGACAGCGCCCGCAGTTGGGATCGAACCCGGGTCTCCGGCGCTGTGAGGCAGCAACTCTACCGCTGCGCCACCGTGCCGCCCATTGATTTCATGCTAGCTCTTCGGAAACTTCTCATCCCAAGGAGTCGATATCCCCAATATCTTCGGTTTCCTCCCACGCTCTAAAGACGTGCAGGATAGTGTGTTGGATAGTGCTAGTATGCTGGGGGTGGCTGGTCGGCACGGACTCGGCGGGCCGAAGGGCCTGTTTCCGCGCCTCTGAATGAGACGGCTACAAGGGGAGCCGACAGACTGCGTGAGTGGGAGAGAGTGTTTCTCAGACAGATGGGGCTCAGCGATTCAGCTGCCATTTATCTAGCTGATCCCAGCATCAACAGACAAATATTTTATTCATGAACACATTGGGCCAGTGAAGCTCTTTAATCAGAAGGCGGTGAATCTGTGGAATTCTTTGCCACAGACGGCTGTGGAGGCCAAGCCAGCGGATATATTTACGGCAGAGATAGATCGATTCTTGGTTAGTACGGGTGTCAGGGGTTATGGGAGAAGGCAGGAGAATGGGGTTAGGAGGGAGAGATAGATCAGCCACGATTGAATGGAGGAGTAGACTTGATGGGCCGAATGGCCTAATCCTACTGTTCCTTATGACCTTATGAGCCTTCAGTCCACCAAGCCCACTGACCAGCGATCCCTAGCGCTATCTGACACACACACTCAGGACAATGTACAGTTCTTACAGACGTCAATTAACCTACAAACCTGCATGTCTTTGGGGCGTGGGAGGAAACCGGAGCATTTTTCACACGGAGAGTGGTGGGTCTCTGGAACTCTCTGCCACAGAGGGTGGTTGAGGCCAGTTCATTGGCTATATTTAAGAGGGAGTTAGATGTGGCCCTTGTGGCTAAGGGGATCAGAGGGTATGGAGAGAAGGCAGGTACGGGATACTGAGTTGGATGATCAGCCATGATCACATTGAATGGCGGTGCAGGCTCGAAGGTCCGAATGGCCTACTCCTGCACCTATGTTCGATGCAGGAGTAGGCCGAACACCTCTGTCTATGTTCGGTCAGATGCATCGTACCAGAACTGCCCTTTGACATGTGATCCGCAGGCTGACTTGAATCTCGCTGAGAAGCCATCAGGTGAACAGAATGCTGGCTCTCATCAATAGCCAAGTCCGCCCATGGACCAGCCCAATGTGTCGGGGTACCCTCTGTGTAACCCCCCCACCCTCTTGTACCAACTGCCCCACCCCCATCCCCTCCCCTCCACCATTCTGGAGGAGTATGTTGGCATCGACCTCTGTGTTGGCCAATGAGTTGGCTCATCTTTTAATTCAGTCTCTCATCTGCCATCTGCTCTCTCTTCTTAAGCATTTTGATAGCCCCTGCCTCAACCACCTCAGCCGGCAGCTTGTTCCACACACCCACACACGGCTGCAAATCCTGGGGCGATGGGGGGGGGGGGGGGGGTGCTGTTTTGAGAGGTGGGGGACATTCCCCCCCCCCCCCCCATGTTTTGCGAGCTGGGCGCAACAGCCAGTCCCAGGTCAGCTCGCGTGGCCACACACTCCAAAGACGTGCGGGTTTGTAGCTTTAAGTGCGTCGGTAAACTGTCCCTCGTGTGTCGGATGGCGCTAGTGTACGTGTACGGGAGAAAGACCTGCAGTTCCCCGGTCGGCTGCTCTCCTGCCTCGGGACTGGCTGCAGCACCCAGATCACCACAGTTTTAAGAATAAGGGGGAAGCCATTTAGAACGGAGACAAGAAAACACTTTTTCTCACAGAGAGTTGTGAGTCTGTGGAATTCTCTGCCTCAGAGGGCGGTGGTGGCCGGTTCTCTGGATGCTTTCAAGAGAGAGCTAGATAGGGCTCTTAAAGATAGCGGAGTCAGGGGATATGGGGAGAAGGCAGGAACGGGGTACTGATTGGGGATGATCAGCCATGATCACATTGAATGGCGGTGCTGGCTCGAAGGGCTGAATGGCCTACTCCTGCACCTGTTGTCTATTGTCACGAAAACTAATTGAAGTTTAGGGGTAACATGAGGGGGAACCTCTTTACTCAGAGAGTGGTAGCGGTGTGGAATGAGCTTCCAGTGGAAGTGGTGGCGGCAGGTTCGTTGGTATCATTTAAAAATAAATTGGATAGGCATATGGATGAGAAGGGTATGGAGGGGTATGATCTGAGTGCAGGTAGATGGGACTAGGGGAAAATAAATGGTCGGCACGGACTGGAAGGGCCGAGATGGCCTGTTTCCGTGCTGCAATTGTTATATGGTTAAATAAAATACGCCTGCAGGCCGGATGATTTCAGGTTAGGGGCCGGATTCGGCCCATGGGCCGTAGGTTACCGGCCCCTGCCCTAGATGTCAGGCCTCATTGTGCCCCCCCCCCCCCATGTTTTAATAGCATTTTCCACCCATGCCCACCACCCTTTGTGTGAAAAAGTTACCCCTCAGATTCCGATTCAATCTGTCCCCCCCTTCCACGTTACTTGCAACGGTTCGGTTTTGAGAATAGCTTAGTTTAGAGATACAGCGCAGAAACAGGCCCGTCAGCTGACCGAGTCCGCGCCGACCAGCGTTCACCCCGTACACTAGCGCGCGCGCGCACACACACACTCCAACCCCCCCACAATTTACAATTTTTAACAAAGCCATTAATTAACCGTACAGGCAAACCCGTACGTCTTTGGAGCTTGGGAGGAAACCAGAGCACCCAGAGAAAACCCACGCAGGTCACGGGGTGAACGTGCAAACTCCAGACAAACAGCGCCCAGCGGAGTCTGGGGTTATGGGGAGATGGGGAGAAGGCAGGAGAATGGGCTTGAGAGGTGGAGATAGATCAGCCATGATTGTATGGCGGAGAAGACTGGATGGGCCGAATGGCCTAATTCTGCTCCTATCACTGATGAGCGCCCGTAGTCAGGATGGAACCCGGGTCCCTGGCGCTGTGAGGCAGCAACTCTACCGCTGCGCCACCGTGCCACCTCTGTACGGCAATAATCTTATTGATCCGTATGCCAATAGACGATAGACAATAGGTGCAGGAGTAGGCCATTCGGCCCTTCGAGCCAGCACCGCCATTCACTGTGATCATGGCTGATCATCCCCAATCAGTACCCCGTTCCTGCTTTTTCCCCATATCCCATGATTCCGTTAGCCCCAAGAGTTCTCTCTTGAAAACATCCAGTGAATCGGCCTCCACTGCCTTCTGTGGCAGAGAATTCCACAGATTCACAACTCTCTGGGTGAAAAAGCTTTTCCTCATCTCGGTCCTAAATGGCCGACCCCTTTTTCTTAAACTGTGTGACCCCTGGTTCTGGACACCCCCAACATCGGGGAACATTTTTCCTGCATCTGGCCTGTCCACTCCTTGAAGAATTGTATATGCTAGATGCAAGAAGATTGTTCCCGATGTTGGGAAACTCCAGAACAAGGGGTCACAGTTTAAGGATAAGGGGGAAGTCTTTTAGGACAGAGATGAGAATTTCTTTTTTTTATACAGAGAGTGGTGAATCTGTGAAATTCTCTGCCACAGAAAGTAGTCGTGACCAGTTTGTTGGCTATATTTGGTGGCGGCAGGTTCGTTGGTAACATTTAAAAATAAATTGGATAGGCATATGGATGAGAAGGGTATGGAGGGTTATGGTATGAGTGCAGGCAGGTGGGACTAAGGGAAAAAAGTTGTTCGGCACGGACTTGAAGGGCCGAGATGGCCTGTTTCCGTGCTGTAATTGTTATATGTTATATGGTTATGGTTATATTTAAGAGGGAGTTAGATGTGGCCTTTATGTCTAGAGGGATCAGGGGGTATGGAGAGAAGGCAGGTACAGGATACTGAGTTGGATGGTTACACAAAAAGCTGCAGAAACTCAGCGGGTGCAGCAGCATCTAAGGAGCGAAGGAGATAGGCGACGTTTCGGGTCGAGACCCTTCTTCATTATAAACCCTCGATTCTCCAGCATCTGCAGTTCCTTCTTTAATACTGAGTTGGATGATCAGCCATGATCACATTGAATGGCGGTGCAGGCTCGAAGGGCCGAATGGCCTACTCCTGCACCTATTGTCTATGTTTCTATGTGTTTAGACGAGCATCTGCAGTTCCTTCCCACACATTAAGTTTTGGAGTCTCAGCGCACACAAAGTTTGGTCACCAATCGATGAGGCGCAAACCTGCAATTGTAGCTCCAGTTAAACCCTGTAATCACGCAGTCTCCCGACGACGACAACCACAGTCTGTCTGTCTGTCTGTCTGTCTGACACGGGGAGGAAAGCGAGGTCTGTGGCAGGGTGCGGGTGACGTGCGGCAGGCAGGGTGGGTGTGGGCGAGACGCAGCCAAGGCCCGGGGGTGGGGGGAGCCCAGATTAATTACTAGTGCCAGCCGTTCCGAGTCACGGCCAGTGGTTAGTGTCAGGCAGGCAGGCAGGCAGGCAGGGGGAGGGCGAGAGAGAGAGGGCAACACAGGGGGTGGGTGGTGTGGAGGGGGGGGGGACATGGGGGGGGGAGAGAGAGAGAGAAAGTGGGGTGGGGGGGAGGGAGAGAGAGAGAAAGGGAGAAAGAGGGGGGAGAGAGAAAGAGCAGGGAGAGACAAAGAGGGAGAGAGAGAGATGGGGGAGAGACAAAGAGGGGGGAGAGGGAAGGAAGGGAGAGAGTTGGGAAAGAAAGCGAGGGGGGTGGGGGGTGAAGCAGAGAAAGCAAAAATCACCAGGAAGTTTCAATGTTTGAAATACTATAAACATTCAAACAAAGATGTTTTTAAAAATCCAAGCAGTCTGATCTTGTCGGCATGTATTTGTGCAGTTCTCAGACGTGACTTGGACAAAAGTGAGAACAGGGGAAAAATTGGAATTAACAGGGGATTCAAATGTGAATCTTCAGCCAGCTCAGTTTGCAGTGAATCGCCGCCAGGGTATCAAAAAACTAACTCCGTCTCTTTGAGCAGCACGGTGGCGCAGCGGTAGAGTCGCTGCCTCACAGCGCCACAGACACGGGTTCCATCCCAACTTCGGGTGCTGTGTTGTGTACGATTAGCATATTTATGTCTGGTATGAGGTAATGAGGTACACTCTGGAGTTTAGAAGGATGAGAGGATTTCTCATTGAAACACGTAAGATTGTTAAGGGTTTGGACGCGCTCGAGGCAGGAAACAGGTTCCCGATGTTGGGGGAGTCCAGAACCAGGGGCCACACACAGTTTAAGAATAAGCGGTAAGCCATTTAGGACAGAGACGAGGAAACACAGAGAGTGGTGATTCTGTGGAATTCTCTGCATCAGAGCGCGGTGGAGGCCGGATCTCTGGATGCTTTCAAGAAACATAGAAACATAGAAAATAGGTACAGGAGTAGGCCATTCGGCCCTTCGAGCATGCACCGCCATTCAATATGATCACGGCTGATCACCCAACTCAGTATCCCGTACCTGCCTTCTCTCCATACCCCCTGATCCCTTTAGCCCCAAGGGCCACATCCAACTCCCTCTTAAATATAGCCAATGAACTGACCTCAACTACCTTCTGTGGCAGAGAATTCCAGAGACCCACCACTCTCTGTGTGAAAAAAGTCTTTCTCATCTCGGTCTCAAAGGAATTCCCGCTTATCCTTAAGCTGTGATCCCTTTTCCTGTATCTCCCCAACATCGGGAACAATCTTCCTGCATCTAGCCTGTCCAACCCCTTAAGAATGTTGTAAGCTTCTATAAGATTCCCTCTCAATCTTCTAAATTCTAGAGAGTATAAACCGAGTCTATGCAGTCTTTCTTCATAAGACAGTCCTGCCATCCCAGGAATCAGTCTGGTGAACCTTCTCTGCACTCCCTCTATGGCAATAATGTCCTTCCTCAGATTTGGAGACCAGAACTGTACGCAATACTCCAGGTGTGGTCTCACCAAGACCCTGTACAACTGAAGTAGAACCTCCCTGCTCCTGTACTCAAATCCTTTTGCTATGAAAGCTAACATACCATTCGCTTTCTTCACTGCCTGCTGCACCTGCATGCCTACTTTCAATGACTGGTGTACCATGACACCCAGGTCGCGCTGCATCTCCCCTTTTCCTAATCGGCCTCCATTTAGATAATAGTCTGCTTTCCTGTTTTTGCCACCAAAGTGGATAACCTCACATTTATCCACATTATACTGCATCTGCCAAACATTTGCCCACTCACCCAGCCTATCCAAGTCACCTTGCAGTCTCCTAGCATCCTCCTCACAGCTAACACTGCCCCCCAGCTTAGTGTCATCCGCAAACTTGGAGATATTGCCTTCAATTCCCTCATCCAGATCGTTAATATATATTGTAAATAGCTGGGGTCCCAGCACTGAGCCTTGCGGTACCCCACTAGTCACTGCCTGCCATTGTGAAAAGGACCCGTTTACTCCTACTCTTTGCTTCCTGTTTGCCAGCCAGTTCTCTATCCACATCAATACTGAACCCCCAATGCCTTATGCTTTAAGTTTGTATACTAATCTCTTAGATGAAGAGAGAGCTAGATAGGGCTCTTAAAGATAGCAGAGTCAGGGGATATAGGGAGAAGGCAGGAACGGGGTACTGATTAGGGATGATCAGCCGTGACCACATTGAATGGCGGTGCTGGCTCGAAGGGCCGAATGGCCTACTCCTGCACATATTGTCATTTCACAGGCACTTCTTCAGTCTGAAGAAGGGTTTTGGCCCGAAACATTGCCTATATCCTTCGCTCCATAGATGCTGCTGCACCCGCTGAGTTTCTCCAGCATTTTGTGTAAACCCTCTCTGTGAGAAAAAGTGTTTCCCTGTCTCCATTCTAAATGGCTTACCCCTTATTCTTAAACTGTGGCCCCTGGTTCTGGACTCCCTCAACAATTTGGACCACATATCTGAGGAAGGATGTGCTGGCTTTGGACATGGCGGGACTGTCATATGAGGAAAGATTGGAGAGACTAGGCTTGTATTCACTGGAATTTAGACAATAAACAATAGGTGCAGGAGGAGGCCATTCGGCCCTTCGAGCCAGCACCGCCATTCAATGTGATCATGGCTGATCATCCACAATCAGTACCCCGTTCCTGCCTTCTCCCCATATCCCCTGACTCCGCTATCTTTAAGAGCCCTATCTAGCTCTCTCTTGAAAGTATCCAGAGAACCAGCCTCCACCGCCCTCTGAGGCAGAGAATTCCACAGACTCGCAACTCTCTGTGAGAAAAAGTGTTTCCCCGTCTCCGTTCTAAATGGCTTACTCCTTATTCTTAAACTGTGGCCCCTGGTTCTGGACTCCCCCAACATCGGGAGCATGTCTCCTGCCTCTAGCGTGTCCAAACCCCCTCTCATCCTTCTAAATGGCAGGTCACGGGGATGGCGGGCAAACTGCGTACAGACTGCGGCCGCAGTCGGGATCGAACCGACGGCTCTGACGCTGTGAGGCAGCAACTCTACCGTTTCCACGCTGTATCTCCACAGTCTAAAGCACTAAATATTTGTCAATCAGGCTTAAAACCAGACACAATATAGATGATAGACAAAAGTGCTGGAGAAACTCAGCGGGTGCAGCAGCATCTATGGAGCGAAGGAAATAGGCAATGTTTTGGCCCGAAACGTTGCCTATTTTGAGTCTGAAGACAGGTTTCGGCCCGAAACGTCGCCAATTTCCTTCGCTCCATAGATGCTGCCGCACCTGTTGAGTTTCTCCAGGACTTTTGTCGACATTCGATTCCTTCTTACATAGAAACATAGACAATAGGTGCAGGAGTAGGCCATTCGGCCCTTTGAGCCTGCACCGCCATTCAATATGATCATGGCTGATCATCCAACTCAGTATCCCGTACCTGCCTTCTCTCCATACCCCCTGATCCCTTTAGCCACAGGGCCACATCTAACTCAATCTTGAATATAGCCAATGAACTGGCCTCAACTACCCTCTGTGGCAGAGAATTCCACAGATTCACCACTCTCTGTGTGAAAAATATTTTTCTCATCTCGGTCCTAAAAGACTTCCCCCTTATCCTTAAACTGTGACCCCTTGTTCTGGACTTCCCCAACATCGGGAACAATCTTCCTGCATCTAGCCTGTCCAACCCCTTAAGAATTTTGTACGTTTTGATAAGATCCCCCCTCAATCTTCTAAAGTTGCCTATTTCCTTCGCTCCATAGATGCTGCCGCACCCGCTGAGTTTCTCCAGCACTTTTGTCTACATTCGATTTTCCAGCATCTGCAGTTCCTTCTTGAACACAATAAAGAGAGTACAGAGGAGATTTACTAGAATGTTGCCTGGGTTCCAGAAACTAAGTTACAGAGAAAGGTTGAACAAGTTGGGTCTTCATTCTTTGGAGCGCAGAAGGTTAAGGGGGGACTTGATTGAGGTCTTTAAAACGATGAAAGGGATAGACAGAGTTGACGTGGATAAGCTTTTCCCATTGAGGGTAGGGAAGATTCAAACAAGAGGGCATGACATGAGAATTAAGGGACAGACGTTTAGGGGTAACATGAGGGGGAACTTCTTTACTCAGAGAGTGGTGGCTGTGTGGAATGATCTTCCAGCAGAAGTGGTGGAGGCAGGATCGATTTTAACATTTAAAAGTAAAGTGGATAGGTATATGGACGGGAAGGAAATGGAGGGGTATGGTCTGAGTGCAGGTAGATGGGACTAGGGGAAAATAAATGGTCGGCACGGACTGGAAGGGCCGAGAGGGCCTGTTTCCGTGCTGTAATTGTTATATGGTTATTATAAGGTTTTTATCTGATAGTAATCCAATTCATGGGCCTCTCTGGCCAGCATGTAGCTGGGAGCCTCGAGGGATAAAGCTGAGAGAAAGTAATAGATCAGCTAAGCTGGTAAATAATATTAAATGCGCATTGAAAGGGCGATTACTGAATAGTACATTATCCCACTGCATGGGTTGCGTTGAAGGAACACCAACGCTGGGCATGTTTCCTGTTTTTTATTCCACCCACACAACCAGCAGCTGATAGAGCCACTGCCTGACAGCCCCGGGGACCCCGGTTCGATCCTGACCCCAGCTGCTGTCTGTGCGGAGTTTGCACGTTCTCCCCTGTGACTGCGTGGGCTTCCTCCGGGTGCTCCGGCTCCTACCCTCATCCCAAAGGCGCGGGCAGCGGAAACAAGGGGGTCTGCAGATGCTGGTTACGGTCACAAGGTCAGAGGGCGGTGGAGGCCGGTTCTCTGGATGCTTTCAAGAGAGAGCTAGATAGGGCTCTTGAAGATAGCGGAGTCAGGGGATACGGGGAGAAGGCAGGAACGGGGTACTGATTGGGGATGATCAGCCGTGATCACATTGAATGGCGGTGCTGGCTCGAAGGGCCGAATGGCCTACTCCTGCACCTATTTTTCTATGTTTCTATTAGACTTTCATAAACAAACACAGCTGTTTGTTCGCAGCGAGGAATTAATACTGTGGAAGTAAAGTCCCTTTAAATCCACATCTTCCCCCCACAGATGATTTAATCATCCTCTCTCCCCGACCTGACATAATAACAATGCTCTCCACTCCGCAAGCTCTTTGTGCCTGAGCTCTTTTTAATCTCCTATTTATAGAGCAGTCCGTGAGCCTTTAATGGTCTATATTCCTGGCCAGCAAGCTGAAATGACCAGAGGGAACTTCTCAATCCCTCCTGGTACTAACAATCGATGCCCATGTACACAGCTCGCCCCTCCCTGCACCTCCTCCAAGCTCATCTACTGTATCCGTTGAAACATATAAGATTGTTAAGGGCTTGGACACGCTAGAGGCAGGAAACATGTTCCCGATGTTGGGGGAGTCCAGAACCAGGGGCCACACACACAGTTTAAGAATAAGGAGTAAAGGGCCTGTCCTACAAGCATGCAATTCTATGCGATGAGCGCGACCTAACGTGGTCGCTTGAGCCGTTCGGCGTCGCGGGGCCGGTCCCACTTCGATCGCCGGAGCCGTGCGGAATTGTGCGGAGTTCGTCCCGACATCGCGCGGGGCTCCGAGAAACTGACTATGTTCAAAAATTCCGCGCGGCAATGGCTTGTCGGCTCGCAGTCGCCTCGACGTTTACACTCCGCCCCGACATCATGCCTCCGTGACACTCTCTGTAGGTGCCTCCATGACCCTCTCTGTGTGTGGCTCCGTGGCCCTCTGTGTGTGTGTGCCTCTGTGCCCCTCTCTGTGTGTCCCTCTCTGTCCTGGCGAACTTACCTTAGACTTCGCTCCAAATTCGCCTCACTTTGCGCCGCGTTGCGCCACTCACCCGACCTCCGCACGCCCCTCGCTGCCGGTTTGGTCGCGCTTGCTGCATGCAGGCGCATGCTGGTGGGAACGGCCCTGTACAGGGGATCACCCGACCTCCGCGCGGCCCCCGCTTCTAGTTTGGTCGCGTTCATCGCATGGAGTCGGATGCTGGTGGGACAGGCCCTTAAGCCATTTACAACGGAGACGAGGAAACACTTTTTCTCACAGAGAGTGGTGAGTCTATGGAATTCTCTGCCTCAGAGGGCGGTGGAGGCCGGTTCTCTGGATGCTTTCAAGAGAGAGCTAGATAGGGATCTTAAAGATAGCGGAGTCAGGGGATATGGGGAGAAGGCAGGAACGGGGTACTGATTGGGGATGATCAGCCGTGATCACATTGAATGGCGGTGCTGGATCGAAAGACCGAATGGCCTACTCCTGCACCTATTGTCTATTGTCTAAATTCCAGTGAATACAAGCCCAGTCTCTCCAATCTTTCCTCATATGACAGTCCCGCCATCTTGGTGATTAACCTGGTGAACCTACGCTGCACTGCCTCAATAGCAGTCGTTGCCCTTGATCGAACTATGCTGGCCTCACCTTGCACTAAACCTTATTCCCTTATCCTGTATCTGTACACTGTGGACGGCTCGATTGTAATCATGTATTGTCTTTCCGCTGACTGGTTAGCACGCAACAAAAGCTTTTCACTGTACCTCGGTACACGTGACAGTAAGCTACGGACCTTGAGTTCAAATTGCTGCATCCACACTCCGACCAACACGCCCCATCAAGGGCCCACACCATCCTGGCCACACACTCATCTCCCCGCTACCTTCAGGTAGAAGGTACAGGAGCCTGAAGACTGCAGCGACCAGGTTCAGGAATAGCTACTTCCCCACAGCCATCAGGCTATTAAACTCGGCTCGGACAAAACTCTGAACATTAATACCTCATTATCTGTTATTTGCACTTTATCAGTTTATTTATTCATGTGTGTATATATTTATATAATGGTATATGGACACACTGATCTGTTCTGTAGTCAATGCCTACTATGTTCTGTTGTGCTGAAGCAAAGCAAGAATTTCATTGTCCTATCAGGGACACATGACAATAAACTCACTTGAACTTAAACCCAGCTACACCAGTCCCACCTGCCTGCGTTTTGTCCATATCCCTCCAAACCTGTCCTATCCATGTACCTGTTTCTTAAACGTTGCAATAGTCCCAGCCTCAACTACCTCCTCTGGCAGCTCGTTCCATACACCCACCACCCTCTGTGTGATAAAGCTACCCCTCGGATTCTTATGGAACCTTCCCCCCCCCCCCTCACCTTAAACTTATGTCCTCTAGTCCTCGATTCCCCTACTCTGGGCAAGAGACTGTGTGCGTATTCCACCTCATGATTTTATAAACCTCTATGACATCGCTTCTCATCCACCTCAGCTCCGAGGAATAGAGACCCAGCCTGCTCAACCTCTCCCCAAAGCTCAGGCCTCGGGTCCCGGCGACATCCTGGCAATTTATCTCTATCGCCGGCTGCTTTGATCCATCGTTTTCACACCTTACCCTTCCTTATCTCTATGTCTCCCTCTCCCCCCCCCTGAATCCAAGTCTGAAGAAGGGTCTCGACCTGAAACGTCACCCGTTCCTTCTCTCCAGAGATGCTGCCTGCCCCGCTGAGTTACTCCAGCGTTTTTGTGTCGATCTTCCAACCTACCTCATTGCAGCTCTCGCACATACCTATACTTCACTTCCTCGAACTGCGACAGTGTCATATTTTTCACTTTGCACGACTGTTATATTTGTGCAAAACATCATGAGAGGACCAGGTAGTGTAGACTCTTGCCCAGAGGAATCGAGTACCAGAGAACATTATTCCGGCATTTTGTCTCTAATTTCTTTATTGCAGTTTGATTTTAGTTTTAAGTTTTAGAGATAAGGCGCGGAAACAGGCCCTTCGGCCCACCGGGTCTGCGCCGACCATTCGACCCCCGCATTTTAACACTACCCTACACCCACTAGGGACATTTTTGTTTTTAACATTTACCAAGCCAATTATAGATAATAGACAAGAGACAATAGGTGCAGGAGGAGGCCATTCGGCCCTTCAATCCAGCACCGCCATTCAATGTGATCATGGCTGATCATCCCCAATCAGTACCCCGTTCCTGCCTTCTCCCCATATCCCCTGTCTCCGCTATCTTTAAGAGCCCTATCTAGCTCTCTCTTGAAAGCATCCAGAGAACCGGCCTCCACCGCCCTCTGAGGCAGAGAATTCCACAGACTCACAACTCTCTGTGCGAAAAAGTGTTTCCTCGTCTCCGTTCTAAATGGGTTACCGCTTATTCTTAAACTGTGTGGCCCCTGGTTCTGGACTCTGAATTAACCTACAAACCTATACATCTTTGGAGTGCGGGAGGAAACAGGAAATCTCGGAAAAAACCCACGCAGGTCACGGGGAGAACGTACAAACTCCGTACAGGCAGCGCCCGTAGTCGGGATCGAACTCGGGCCTCCAGAGCGAACCGATGACAGAGTATTGAGGGCAGTTTTGGGCCCCGTACCCGAGGAAGGATGCGCGGGCTCTGGAGAGGGTCCAGAGGAGGTTTACGAGAATGATCCCAGGAACGAGTGGGTTAACGTACGATGAGCGTTTGTCGGCACTGGGCCTGTACTCGCTGGAGTTTACAAGGATGAGGGGGGGGGCCTCATTGAAAGTTACCGAATAGTGAAAGGCCTGGATAGAGTGGATGTGGAGAGGATGTTTCCACTAGTGGGAGAGTCCAGGACCAGAGGGCACAGCCTCAGAATTAAAGGATTGAGCTTTAGGAAGGTGTTGAGGAGGAATTTCTTTAGTCCGAGGCTGGTGAATCTGTGGAATTCTTTGCCACAGACGGCAGAGGAGGACAAATCAGTGGATATTTTTAAAGCGGAGATTGACAGATTCTTGATCAGTACGGGTGTCAGGGGTTATGGGGAGAAGGCAGGAGAATGGGGTTAGGAGGGAGAGAACGATCAGCCACGATTGAATGGCGGAGTGGACTCGATGGGCTGAACGGCCTAATTCTATTCCTGTGATTTAAGAATGTATGGATAATGTGCAAGCAGATAAGAGATCTGGTGCAGCACGGTGGTGCAGCGGTAGAGTCGCTGCCTCACAGCTCCAGAGACCTGGGTTCGATCCCGACTACGGGTGCTGCCTGTATGGAGTTTGTTAAGGGCTTGGACACGCTAGAGGCAGGAAACATGTTCCCGATGTTGGGGGAGTCCAGAACCAGGGGCCACAGTTTAAGAATAAGGAGTAAGCCATTTAGAACGGAGACGAGGAAACACTTTTTCTCACAGAGCGTGGTGAGTCTGTGGAATTCTCTGCCTCAGAGGGTGGTGGAGGCAGGTTCTCTGGATGCTTTCAAGAGAGAGCTAGATAAGGCTCTTAAAGATAGTGGAGTCAGGGGATATGGGGAGAAGGCAGGAACGGGGTACTGATTGGGGATGATCAGCCGTGATCACATTGAATGGCTGTGCTGGATCGAAGGGCCGAATGGCCTACTCCTGCACCTATTGTCTATTGTTTGTACGTTCTCCCCATAACCTGCGTGGGTTTTCTCCGGTTCCCTCCCACGCTCCAAAGAGGTACGGGTGTGTAGCTCAAATTTCACACACAGAGAGTGGTGAGTCTCTGGAACTCTCTGCCACAGAGGGTAGTTGAGGCAAGTTCATTGGCTATATTTAAGAGGGAGTTGGATGTGGCCCTTGTGGCTAAAGGGATCAGAGGGTATGGAGAGAAGGCAGGTACGGGATACTGAGTTGGATGATTAGCCATGATCATATTGAATGGCGGTGCAGGCTCAAAGGGCCGAATGGCCTACTCCTGCACCTATTGTCTATGTTTCTATGTTTCTAATTGGCTTTAGCATAAATTTAAATCGTCTCCTCTGTGTGTGTGTGTGTGTGTGTGTGTGTGTGTGTGTGTGTGTGTGTGTGTGTGTGTGTGTGTGTGTGTGTGTGGGGGTAGCGTTAGTGTGCGGGGATCGCTGGTGGGCAGCACGGACTGGGTGGGCCGAAGGGCCCCGTTTTTCCGCGCTGCAAGTCTGAAATAAACGGAAAAAGCCAAAGGATTGCGTGTGGGAGCTACTCGGGGGAGCAGCCAGAAGGCAGGAGAGGGAGAGATCGGGACCTGCGCTGACGTAAGGGCGCTGCGATGGAAACTATGACTGTCGACACAACACAGACTGTTTGCCATAAACAACAGCTGGGCCCGCCCTGCCTGGTCCTCATTTCCCCCCCCCCTCCCCCCCTTCCCTGCTCTTCTGGGGGGGGGGGGGAGACGGAGCTCACGGCCATCTGTCCCCCCCCCCCCCGGTCTGCGGAGTCCACGGATCGGTGTCACGGAGGACAGACGAGGGGAAGCAAGGACGCTACTGCTGAGGAAAGGGACAAAGATGGGGCCCGGCGTGTGGGGGGGGGGGGGATGAACAATGGACAAAGGGGGCCTGGCATTGGAGGGGGGGGTGGAGGAACAAGGGAGAATGGGGGACCCTGCGTGGGTGGAGGGGGGAGATCGAAGGGGGGCCTGGCATGGGTACTGTGTATACTTTGTAATGGCCCTTTATGTAGCGACCCTTTGCATACAAAGTCAAAGTCAGAAGAGTTTATTGTCGTGTGTCCCTGATAGGACAATGACATTCTTTCTTTGCTTCAGCACAACAGAACATAGTAGGCATTGACTACAGAACAGATCAGTGTGTCCATATGCCATATTTGCCATATTATTGCCATAGAGGGAGTGCAGAGAAGGTTCACCAGACTGATTCCTGGGATGTCAGGACTGTCTTATGAACAAAGACTGCATAGACTCGGTTTATACTCTCTAGAATTTAGGAGATTGAGAGGGGATCTTATAGAAACTTACAAAATTCTTAAGGGGTTGGACAGGCTAGATGCAGGAAGATTGTTCCCGATGTTGGGGAGGTGCGGGACAAGGGGCCACAGCTTAAGGATAAGGGGGAAATCCTTTAGGACCAAGATGAGAAGGACTTTTTTCACACAGAGAGTGGCGGGTCTCTGGAATTCTCTGCCGCAGAAGGTAGTTGGGGCCAGTTCCATGGCTATATTTAAGAGGGAGTTAGATGTGGCCCTTGTGGCTAAGGGGATCAGGGGGTATGGAGAGAAGGCAGGTACGGGATACTGAGTTGGATGATCAGCCATGATCATATTGAATGGCGGTGCAGGCTCGAAGGGCCGAATGGCCTACTCCTGCACCCATGTTTCTATGTTTACTCCACATCCAGGAAGCATACCATGGAGTTTACAAGAATGTTGCCAGGACTTGAGGGCCTGAGATATCTGGAGAGTTAGCAGAGGCGAGGACTTTATTACATGGAGCACAGGAGAATGAGGGGTGATCTGACAGAGATTGACAGGTTCTCCATTAGTAATGGCATCAAATGTTAAAGGCAGAAGGCAGGAGAGCGGAGTAGAGGCGGAAAGATAGATCAGCCATGAACAAATGGCAGGATAGGCTCGACGGGCTGAATGGCCTAATTTTACTCCTATGACTTATGAACTTTTGAGCAGTGCACAAAACCATATCAATCTAGGCTTTAAAAATACCCAATGACAGCTGTGGCAATGAATTCCACAGATTCACCACCCTCTGACTGAAGAAATTCCTCCTCATCTCCTTCCGAAAGCAACATCCTTTAATTCTGAGGCTGTGCCCTCTGGTCCTAGACTCTCCCACTAGTGGAAGCATCCTCTCCACATCCACTCTATCCAGGCCTTTCACTATTCGGTAGCTTTCAATGAGGCCCCCCCTCATCCTTCCAAACTCCAGCGAGTACAGGCCCACTACCCTACACACACTAGAGACAACTTACAATTATGCTGAAACCAATTAATCTTCAAAGCTGAAGGTAGATAAACATGCTGGAGAAACTCAGCGGGTGAGGCAGCATCTACGGAGCGAAGGAAATAGGTGACGTTTCGGGTCGAGACTCTGAAGAAGGGTCTTGACCCGAAACATCACCTATTCCTTCGCTCCATAGATGCTGCCTCACTCGCTGAGTTTCTCCAGCATTTTTATCTACCTTCGATTTTTCCAGCATCTGCAGTTCCTTATTAATCTACAAACCTGTTTGTCTTTGGAATGTGGGAAGAAACCGGAGCATCCGGAGAAAACCCACGCAGGCCATTGGGCGAACGTGCAAATTCCATTCAGATAGAATAGGTGACGTTTCGGGTCGAGAATCTGAAGAAGGGTCTCGACCCGAAACGTCGCCTATCTCCTTCGCTCCTTGGATGCTGCTGCACCCGCTGAGTTTCTCCAGCATTTTGTGTAACCGCCCATTCAGATAGAACCCGTGGTCAGGATCGAACCCGGGCCTCCGGCACGACGAGGCAGCAACTCTACCGCTGCGCCACCGTGCCATCCCGGGTATCTACCATTTTTCCACTCGCCCTACCCGCCAACAGCGTACGACGTCACAACGGGATCCCGAACAATTTCGGCCATGTTTTTATTTTCCGCGTGCGCTTGCCTGGCCTCACAACGGGGACCCGACGGCTCCACGGGCAAGTTTCGTTCTACTTTGCAAACGCCTCCTCGGGTCCTCTGGTCACTTTATCAACTTTAACTTAACTTCAGCCGACAACGGCGCAACTTTGATCGCGTCAGCCGCGCACGCACAGTACGGTGGAATGTTGCCTTGAGGGGGCGGGGCCCGACGGGTCCGCACTTGGTCTAGTCATCCGTAAATTCATAAATCACAGGAGCAGAATGAGGTCGTTCAGCCCATCGAGCCCACTCCGGTTTTCAATCATGGCTGATCTATCTCTCCCTCCCTCTCAACCCCATTCCCCCGCCTTCTCCCCATAACCCCCCGACACCCGCACGGATCAAGAATCTGATTAAAAATTATCCATTGACTTTTTCCTCACAGAGAGTTGTGAGTCTGTGGAATTCTCTGCCTCAGAGGGCGGTGGAGGCCGGTTCTCTGGATGCACGTTCAAGCGAGAGCTAGATAGGGCTCTTAAAGATAGCGGAGTCAGGGGGATATGGGGAGAAGGCAGGAACGGGGTACTGATTGGGGATGATCAGCCGTGATCACATTGAATGGCGGTGCTGGCTCGAAGGGCCAAATGGCCTCCTCCTGCACCTATTGTCTATATTTTTATGTTAATCGATCACCTCCCTCCCTCCCACCATTTCTCCTTCACCCCGTCGCGAGGGAAGTTCAACGTTGAATTATTTTTAAGCAACGAGGTGAAACAGGAGACTGAAGAAAGGGGTCGTGTTAACAGCAGGGATCGGAGCAGCGGACTAATGAATTGATGCTACTCCCAAGAAGACAACCAGGTTTAGAGGGATACGGCCCAAACGCAGGCACGTGGGGCTGGTGTACTTGGGACATGTTGGTCAGAGTTTAGTTCAGAGATACAGCGCGGCAACAGGCCCTTCGGCCCACGCTGACCAGTGATTCCCGCACACAACAGTGGTGCGGTGGTAGAGTTGCAGCGAATGTTTCTATTCTCTCAGCATATGACAGGGGTGGAAGATTGCAACCATCACGTGGTCCGCCCTGTTTCGACTAATGCAATCATTCTCGACTTGCGCAAACGGAAGATCAAATGGAACAAGTTGTCCTACAACTCCAGGCCGTGCACGCCACACGAAAGAAGAAGAAACATAGAATCATAGACAATAGGTGCAGGAGGAGGCCATTCGGCCCTTCGAGCCTGCACCGCCATTCAATATGATCACGGCTGATCATCCAACTCAGTATCCCGTACCTGCCTTCTCCCCATACCCCCTGATCCCTTTAGCCACAAGGGCCACATCTAACGCCCTCTTAAATATAGCCAATGAACTGGCCTCAACTACCCTCTGTGGCAGAGAATTCCACAGATTCACCACTCTCTGTGTGAAAAAAGATCTTCTCATTTCGGTCCTAAAAGACATCCCCCTTATCCTTAGACTGTGACCCCTTGTTCTGGACTTCCCCAACATCGGGAACAATCTTCCTACATCCAGCCTGTCCAACCCCTTAAGAATTTTGTACGTTTCTATAAGATCCCCCCTCAATCTCCTAAATTACAGCGAGTACAAGCCGAGTCTATCCAGTCTTTCTTCATATGGAAGTCCTGCCATCCCAGGGTTACACAAAAAGCTGGAGAAACTCAGCGGGTGCAGCAGCATCTAAGGAGCGAAGGAGATAGGCGACGTTTCGGGGCGAGACCCTTCTTCAGACTGCTATCCCAGGAGTTGCTGCCTTACAGGTTGCTGCCTTACAGCGAATGCCAGAGACCCGGGTTCCATCTCGACTGCGGGTGCTGTCTGCACGGAGTTTGCACGTTCTCCCCGTGACCTGCATGGGTTTTCTCCGAGATCTTCGGTTTCCTCCCACACTCCAAAGACGCGCAGGTTAATTGGCTTGGTGTAAATGGAAAAATTGTCCCTGGTGACTCTGTGTGAAAAATAATTTTCTCATCTCGGTCCTAAAAGATTTCCCCCTTATCCTTAAACTGTGACCCCCTTGTTCTGGACTCCCCAACATCGGGAACAATCTTCCTGCATCTAGCCTGTCCAACCACTTAAGAATTTTGAAAGTTTTGTAAGAAGGCGCATTTGGCAGCCCCGCCATCCCGGGAATTAACCTGGTGAACCTACGCTGCGCTCCCTCAATAGCAAGAATGTCCTTCCGCAAATTAGGGGACCAAAACTGCACACGCTGCTCCGGGAGTGGTGCAGAGCAAAGCTGTACCTCGATGGTGAAGCTGAACGCAGGCACTGACCTTGGTGGTGCTGTCGTGGGATCGCTGGTACCGCTTCCACCGGCACCCGTAGATGCCAGTGAGGAAGGACAGACACAGCTGCGGTTCGTAGTACTGAAGAGGCTGGTGTTTGACCATGCTCCCTCGATCCCGGTGGCCTCAACAACCCATCAGACCGCTCTGCACCTGGGGTGGGAGACAAAAAAAAAGCCCAACGCAAGTTAAAATACGGCAGACAGTCCTCCGACATTTTCCCCACCTCCGGCCACCTCTTCCCGTCTCCTCCCCTTTCCGCAGAGACCGCTCCCTCCGCAACTCCCTGGTCAATTCGTTCCAGAAGGAACTGCAGATGCTGGAAAATCGAAGGTAGGAAAAAGTGCTGGAGAAACTCAGCGGGTGCGGCAGCATCTATGGAACGAAGGAGATAGGCAACGTTTCGGGCCGGAAACGTCGCCTATTTCCTTCGCTCCGCAGATCCTGAGTTTCACCAGCACTTTTGTCTCCCTGGTCAATTCGTCCCTTCCCACCCAAACCACCCCCTCCCCGGGCACTTTCCCTCGCAACCGCAAGAAATGCTACACTTGTCGCTTTACCTCCCCCCTCCACTCAGATTCAGATTCAATTTTAATTGTCATTGTCAGTGTACAGTACAGAGACAACGAAATGCATTTAGCATTTCGTCCATCCAAGGACCCAAGCAGTCGTTCCAGGTGAGGCAGAGGTTCACCTCCACCTCCTGCAACCTCATCTACTGCATCCGCTGCTCCAGGTGTCAGCTGCTCTACATCGGTGAGACCAAGCGCAGGCTCGGCGATCGCTTCACCCAACACCTCCGCTCGGTCCGCAATAACCAACCTGATCTCCCGGTGGCTCAGCGCTTCAACTCCTGCTCCCATTCCCAATCCCACCTTTCTGTCCTGGGCCTCCTCCATGGCCAGAGTGAGTCCCACCACAAATTGGAGGAGCAGCACCTCATATTTCGCTTGGGTAGTTTACACCCCAGCGGTGTGAACATTGACTTCTCCAATTTCAGGTAGTCCCTGCTTTCTCCCTCCTTCCCCTCCCCTTCCCAGCTCTCCCACAGCCCACTGTCTCCGCCTCTTCCTTTCTTCTTCCCGCCCCCCCCCCAACCTTCACATCAGTCTGAAGAAGGGTCTCGACCCTAAACGTCGCCCATTTCCTTCGCTCCATAGACGCTGCCTCACCCGCTGAGTTTCTCCAGCATTTTTTGTCTGCCTTCGATTTTTCCAGCATCTGCAGTTCTTTCTCAAACAGTTAAACCTAAACGAGCCGGAAGGAACTGCAGATGCTGGTTTAAATCGAAGGTCGACACAAAATGCTGGAGCAACTCAGCGGGAGAGGCAGAGAGAAGGAATGGGTGGCGTTTCGGGTCGAGGCCCTTCTTCAGCGCCTCTGGAGACATCTCCCGCTGAGTTGCTCCAGCGTTTTGCATCTCTTTACGGTCAAATCTAAATCAGGTGGAAACAAAAAACCTTCCCAGTCCACGTTGACCTGTCGGAGAATGGAATTGATCAGATGGTGGCGTGGTGGTCATATTATTGATCAACTGTATCTGAGGCTGAACTATTGATCCAGTGAGTTCAAATCCCAATACAGCAACGTCGGAATTTTTGATTAGCTTTAAGATACAGTGTGGAAACAGGCCCTTCGGCCCACCGAGTCCATACTGACCACATATACACAAGGGTCTGGAAACAGGCCCTTCGGCCCACCGAGTCCATACTGACCATATGTACACAATGGAAACAGGGCCTTCGGCCCACCGAGTCCATACTGACCACATATACACAAGGGTCTGGAAACAGGCCCTTCGGCCCACCGAGTCCATACTGACCACATATACACAAGGGTCTGGAAACAGGCCCTTCAGCCCACCGAGTCCATACTGACCACATGTACACAAGAGTCTGGAAACAGGCCCTTCGGCCCACACCGAAAATCCACACAATAGTTCTGTTCACCAAAAAGACTGACCCGTTTAGCTTAGTTTAAAAATATAGCGCGGTAACAGGCCCTTCGGCCCGCCGGGTCCGTGACGACCAACCATCACCCTCACGCAAGTTTAGTTCACCAAAACGACTGAACCAGTTCAATTTAGTTTCGAGATACAGTGCGGAAACAGGCCCTTCGGCCCAGTCCGCGCCGACCAGCGATCCCCGCAAATTAAAACGACCACACGCACTCACACACACGCACACACACACACGCACACACACACGCACGCACGCACACACGCACACACGCACACACACTCACTCACACTCACTCACACTCACACACACTCACACACACGCATGCACACGCTCACACTCACACTCACACGCACACACACACACTCACACACACTCACACTCACGCACACACACTCACTCTCACTCACTCACACATGCTCACACTCACACACACTCACTCACACTCACGCACACACACTCACTCACACTCACTCACACACACGCACGCACACGCTCACACTCACTCACACGCACACACACTCGCGCACACACACTCACTCACACTCACTCACACACACGCACGCGCACACACACTCACACACACTCACTCACACTCACGCACACACACTCACTCACACACACTCACTCACACTCACACTCACACACACTCACTCACACTCACGCACACACACTCACTCACACTCACTCACACACACGCACGCACACGCTCACACTCACTCACACTCACTCACACTCACTCACACACATGCACGCACACGCTCACTCACTCACACACACACACTCACACACGCACGGGACAATTACATTTTTATACATTTACACCATTTTTATACATTTATTCCCTCATCTCCACAGATGCTGCCTCACCCGCTGAGTTTCTCCAGCATTTTTGTCCACCTCCGAACACAATAGACTGCCTTTTCCAATATTATTATTCATTTTATCCATACTGATTTTTTTGTGTGTGTTAATTATGGTGTTTCCAGAGTACTATGTTTAGTTTTAGTTTTTGTACCTGATAATTTTAATTTTATGAATAATCTCACAACATAACCTCAAACAGGCCCATCCGCGCCGACCAGCGATCCCCGCACACCTGCGCTATCCGACGCACACTTGGGACAATTGGCACTTCTACAAACCCGCAAGTCTTTGGAGTGCGGGAGGAAACCGAAGAGCTCGGAGAAAACCCGCGCAGGTCACGGGGAGAACGGACGGGCAGGCAGCGCCCACCCGCGGACGGGATCGAACCCGGGTCTCCGGCGCTGTGAGGCAGCAACTCTACCGCTGCGCCACCGTGACGCCCTATATCTGTTGCAGTGCAGCAAGTAATAAATTAATTGTTGTGTTTTGGGACATGTAACAATAAAACACTCGTTAGTGTCACACAGCAGATTACTAAACAAGAATCTGTCAATCTCCACTTTAAAAAATAGCCTTTGACGGGCCTCCACAGCAAAGAATTCCGCAGATTCACCACAATCTGACTACAGGAGTTTCTCCTCCTCTCCCTTCTAAAGGAACGTCCTTTTAATTTGAGGCAGACCAAATTTGTGTGCTGTTTTGGTCTCCTAATTTTGGTCGCCCAATTATAGGAAGGATGTCAACAAAATAGAGAGGGTACAGAGGAGATTTACTAGAATGTTGCCTGGGTTTCAACAGCTAAGTTACAGAGATAGGTTGAACAAGTTAGGTCTTTATTCTCTGGAGCGCAGAAGGTTAAGGGGGGACTTGATAGAGGTCTTTAAAATGATGAGAGGGATAGACAGAGTTGATGTGGACAAGCTTTTCCCTTTGAGAATAGGGAAGATTCAAACAAGAGGACATGACTTTAGAATTAAGGGACAGACGTTTAGGGGTAACATGAGGGGGAACTTCTTTACTCAGAGAGTGGTGGCGGTGTGGAATGATCTTCCAGTGGAAGTGGTGGCGGCAGGTTCGTTGGTATCATTTAAAAATAAATTGGATAGGCATATGGATGAGAAGGGTATGGAGGGTTATGGTATGAGTGCAGGCAGGTGGGACTAAGAGAAAAAAGTTGTTCGGCACGGACTTGAAGGGCCGAGATGGCCTGTTTCCGTGCTGTAATTGTTATATGGTTAACCATCATGTGCAGTTTTGATCTCCTAATTTGAGGAAGGACATTCTTGCTATTGAGGGAGTGCAGCGTAGGTTCACCAGGTTAATTCCCGGGATGGCGGGGCTGTCATATGATGAAAGTATGGATCGGCTGGTCTTGTATTCACTGGAATTTAGACGGATGGGAGGGGATCTTATAGAAACATTTTAAATTCTTGAGGGATTGGACAGGATAGATGAAGGAAACGTGTTCCCGATGTTGGGGGAGCCCAGAACCAGGGGTCACACAGTTTAAGAATAAGGGGTCGGCCATTTAGGACTGAGGTGAGGAAACACCTTTTCACCCAGAGAGTTGTGAATCTGTGGAATTCTCTGCCACAGAAGGCAGTGGAGGCCGATTCACTGGATGTTTTCAAGAGAGAGTTAGATTTAGCTCTTAGGGCTAACGGAATCAAGGGATATGGGGAGCAGGCAGGAACGGGGTACTGATTGGGGATGATCAGCCATGATCGCATTGAATGGCGGTGCTGGCTCGAGGGGCCGAAT